>JAOBYE010355539.1:0-20423 GCA_025403585.1 Parazoanthus swiftii
TGCTCTTAGTTTTGAGATGAATCTATCATCAATGTGGCTTTTTACATAATAAAATCTACCGAATTATGCAGATTATTAAATCAAAATCTTTAAAATCAGTTCAACAAATATTCGTATTTAGTTCTTTATAATGGTGCCTCAAGGCCATAGCAAGCCTTGGAAAACTGGGGGGGCACTGCCAAGAGCCAAGGCGTGAGCCTTCTTGGGGGTTCCAGGGGAGCATACCCCCGGGAAATTTTGAAAATTAGTTTGTCTAAAAACGTATTTCCTGGGTTTTAATCGCCATTTGAAACAAAATCCGAGTGTCTAAAACTAGAGCAATTTTCTGAGCTTGATACATTTGACACATTTGCTACGGCCCTGTGCCTGCCTCTGGATGTCCTTCGAAGAAAGCATAAAACAGTAACAATTAAAGAACCGTAACAAAGTGATATCATAGGAATACAGACCGCTCCATCACGGTTATTTGAACTAAACTGAACTGCTTTGATGTTTACGTCAGCAATTTGGTAATCGTCAATGAAGAAATTAATCTGCAGTTTGTTGACATTGAGGGTTTGAACGACAATTCCCTCCCACAATTGGTCTCTCCCATCCTGACTGGAAATGCACTTGAACATTTCGGCCAATAACAGAGCTTGGTTCTCTTTCAAGAACAGTAAATTCTTTATCCTTCATTTCCCAAAATTCTTCATCATCGGGGAAGTAAATGAGGTAGCTACAATATGCTACTCTTTCCACAGCAACTCCAGTCCACCACTTCTCATTTGGAGTTCCCTTATCATACATCACTTGGACTTGCCTTCCAACCAGACTATCATCCAGACGTGGGCGTTTGGGTGGATTTGGGTTTGATTTTTCGAATTTCACAAAATCGAAACTATCGATACTTACAGAAACATCACAACTCCAACCCCCACCCCAAAATGTCGCCCTGACGTTTCTCGTGGAAAAATCGATATGTGACGCGCCCCTTACAAGATTAATGCAAAATATCATAAAGCTACAGTCTGTAGTATTGCTTGAAAATTGAGAATTTTCAGTTTTTGTGACAGGTGGTTAACCATCAATCGGGCCATTTTTTCATGCACTGAGCTCTTCAATTAAACAGTTTCTAGATTTAGAAAATGGTAAAAAGGGCAGATGAAGCAGCTTCTACTTGGGGGGAGGGGGGGAGGCAGGGGTTACCTGCAATGGAGTAGTGTCTTGTCCAGGGGGAGTCTGACTCACATCTGCATAAATTAGAAATAGGCACCCATCTTGCAAGCCACTTGGCTTGGAAAAGGATTTGGCTTTTTTACCTTCTAACCTCGTTGATAAACTAATGAAGCACACTTTAATTTCCCTCTGATGGGTTGAGCTAAAGTTTTGTTAGAACACAGCCTACATGTTCCATACTTGAACCACTTTCAAGAAATTTCTTACTGTGGCATACTCTCTCCCATTCATTGCTACTGCTAACGAAGATCCACCTATAAACCAAAAATTCTTCACCAGAATGCCATCAGTGTTAAAATATTGTACTCTGTATGTAACAGGGTCGGTGACGACCAAAAGGTGTCGGTTAATATCAGCTGTTAGTCGATAGGTGTGCCCAGAATGACCAGCTGGGATAGGATCAACCACATTAAACCAAACAAGTATTTTGTGGTACATTTTGTAAATATCACTCTGCTCGGCAAACTTGAAAAGGAACTTTCCCTGGCTGTCATATACCTTGATGTTGTATTCTTTAACCTCTGAAACAAAGAAACGCCCACCAATTGACACACACTGTACTGGGTCAATCAGCTTTCCTTCCCCTGAATCACCAAAACTAAGAGTAAGCCGTCCTTGTTTGGAAAATACCTGAATTCGATGGTTACCAGTGTCTGAAACAATGATGTTTTCCTCTTCGTCAAGAGAAACTCCTGTTGGGTAGAGTAGCTGTCCAGGTCTGCTCCCTTTGCCGCCGAACGAGTTTGAATATTTCATACCCTCTTTGAGAACTACGATTCTATGGTTGTTCCTGTCCGCTACAAAGACATCATTCTTGTCTGTAATGGCAAGGCCCAATGGACAAGCAAACTCACCACGCCCCCTACCTTTTCTTCCAAATGTTCCATGATAGGAAAAGAAACCTTTTCCACTAAAGACACGCAGTTTATGGTCCCAAAAATCTGTAACTATTATTTCACCTTTATTGTTTAGCGCAACTTCCCAAATAGAATTTGAGGTTGTAGTAGCATCAGGAAATATAGGTAAATACAGGCCGAAGATCAATAACGCGAAAAGCCCGAAATAAAGTATTCTCAAGTCAGGAATCATTTTTTTTCTCTGAGCATCTTCTTTTTTGCCAGTAACAGTGTCGATGACTTTCTCCTTGAAAAGAAATGTGGGACGAGTGTCAACCGAATCCAACAAGGACGTGGACTCCGACTCTAGTTTTGTCACTTCGTTTAGTCTTTGTTCTAAGTTCTGGTCAAGACTGATCACTTCAGCACTTGTGCATCTCTCCATTTCTTTTTCAGTCTTAGCAAGAAATTTCTTAAAGCTTTCCACTTCGATCAAAATGCGAGTTTTTTTGTCGCGCAGTTCGGTTTCTGACTTGAGATAACAATCCGTAATTTGTTTCACAAGTTCATCGTCGTTTTTGATTTGTGTTACGAGTTCCTCCGAAAACTTGTCGATTTTTCCTCTTGCACATGCATTGTCTTCGTATTCATCTAACTTTTGCTCCATTTTCCGAACAATTTCTGCCAAAGCCTGTTCTTTTTGCTGACTTTTCCCCACACTCGTTTCCATGGTCTTCCTAGTTTCTTTCGCAGCAACATCCAAGTCAATCAGTTGGTGTTCGTGTTGAAAATGTTCAACACGAACGCATTCCTGACAAGCGCAGACACGGCATAACTTGCAGAAGAATTTCAGCCTTTCTCGTTTGTGGTGTGTCTGAGGGCAAAGAGAAGGATCTATTTCAAAGGCTTCACAATCTTTTTCCTGGAAATTCTGAAGGGCCAAGTTTCTCTGACGACGTCTCTTTGTTTTGACTCTGCTGTGATCTGCAAACATTTTCCTTTACACAAAAACTGTTGGCATTCACAGCAGTAGGAATTAGTTGCCTTCGTTCTACCACCACATTTTAGTTCCAAAGTGTTTCAGTTTTTGATTGCCAAGTCAAGAACATTTTTGTTCAAAAATAACCTACGTGGAGGGACGCGGACGGCAACTTTTTCGAACCCCTGCCGCGAGGAGTTGCGCCCTCAATGTTCCTAACAATCCAGCAGTTGTATAGCAAAATTGTTATGTACTTGGTGCAATAACAGTTTTTGATACCTCGATGTCCGTCTCAACTGAGGCAACGAGTTGATATTTTTTTAGCACAGCTTATATCCTGGTTTTGTGAACCAGAACCAAATCGCTCTACAGCACCGAGACAAGAGCTAGAGGATTTAATTAAGCACCTTCTTTTGAAGTAGTGCTTTTTAGTCTTAGTAGGGAGCACAAGATCAAAAGGAGCTACAGCTTCGCAGGCCATGTCACGAAAAGTTTAAAATTAGACAGCGTAACGGGTGGGGTAGCCCCATTGAGACATAAGAGAGCCCAGCTTTAACTATCGCATTTTTAGTGTGTTTTCTGATACAATATCAGATGGGAAGCACATACCCTATCAAACTATCAAACTATGAAACTATTAACTCAAAGTTTCTGGTTTAACACTGGGCTCGTTTAATCCCAAGGTTCTCCCAGTTATTAGCAACTATTCTTATCTCAATTCTTTCTTTAATATTATCTGTAAAATAGCGGCTTATAAGGTGAATTAAAGTACTTGTTGTTGCTGTTGTTGTTGTTGTTGATGTTGCTGCTGTTGTTGCTGTTGCTGTTGTTGTTGCTGTTGTTGTTGTTGTTGTTGTTGCTGTTGTTGTTGTTGTTGTTGTTGTTGCTGCTGCTGCTGTTGTTGTTGTTGTTGTTGTTGTTGTTTTTACCCTTCCATATAACAGCCACCCTGCACCTCATCCTTATTTAATTAAAGGGGCTGGCCATAAAAAAATTACAATATTTTTTCCTACTCCATTGGGTTTGTAGGATTTTTTCAGCAGCAATCCCTTGCCGTTTACCCCATGCAGAAATTCGTTTTCAAGTCTATCTGCCTTGCATGATTTATCTGGTTTTTCCCCACCCCAATCCCCATGACTTTTCTAATAGTCAGCCGTTAATCAAGTGCAATAGACCAGTTTCGAATTCCCAGTTACCGCTGACTACAATGACCACAGACTCATTTCTACAGGGTTAGCCTCGACCTAATGTTAAATATTCATAAATACCAATGTAGGTATGAGGTGTTTACAGTTCTTTGTATTGTTGGAGGCTCGGACTTCTAATCCTTCTCGCTGGTATTTATGGATATTCAAGACCAAGTCGAGGCTAACCCTGCAGAAATGAGTCTGTGGTCGTTGTAGTCAGCGGTAACTGGGAATTCGAAACTGGTCTATGCAATAAAGGGGCTGAAACATGATTTTGTATTTAACACGTGCACACGCTGCGCCTGCGTTCACCTCCCTCCTCCTCTAAACGTAGCATTCACACCTTTTTGCTGAGAAAAATCAGAGTACAGTGACAGATACCAAGCGAGGACATGGGGCAGGTGCCTTTTTTGAGTTTGAATCACCTTCTTATCGAAAACATTCTATTGTATCTTTGTAAAATTGTCAAAATTGCGCTCAAATTGCGAGGGACTTTAAAAATATGAAATTTCCCGGGGGAAGATGATCCCGGATCCCCACCACCGGTACTCGATATCGGTTGGTCCCTGCCCCTTTTCAAAATGCCAACCTTTGCGTTTGCTCGTTTTATCTTTGTTGATTTTTTTCCGGTCAGGCCCATTTTGACATTCCATCACTTATCTGGAATGGCATACCGTCAATCTCTAAACCCACGAAACAAGGCAACCCTACCGGACAGCATCGTCTGCTTTTCGTACTTCTCACTCCGCAATTGCCCTTCAATAAAATATCAAACAATGTATAACCGTATATACACGCTTTTTTAATAAGAACCAGTAAATTTGGCCAAGGCGCTTTTTTTGGCGATTTGAGCCTGGTTTGATCAATTCATCCCCGTGGATTTGTCATGGATTCGCTGAGTCATTTTCCGAGACGATTTCCAGTGATTATCCCAGAAAAAAATTAGCTATCGAGCCCGAGCCTCAGCTATTTCTCAAATTGTTCTCAAATTTTGGCCATTTTGAGCCTCGTTGTTCTTACAAAGTTGTTCTTATTAAATAAAGCGTGTACCCAAAATCTAGCCCAAACTGCTAAAGTTACCGTAAGTTCTTTCCGGCATCTTTTCGTCTCGTAAGGTACTGGACGGTAAATCTCGAAACCGTGGCAACTTCGTACTGATGAATTATTTCGAATTTTTTCCCTTTCGTCTTCAACAAAACCAGAATACGAATCAAAGAAATGATCAAAATGATTGACCCACGATGTTTTGGAATCCGCCGGCATTTTTACGCGATATCACCCCAAATTTGAGGTTGACAATTGAAGAATATTTGAGGCTGCGAAGACTCGAAGCGTTAAGACTGATCCATAACAACTGTTTCAATTAAGACGAAGTATGGAAATTTGTTGCATATTCCGAGTCAGTAATAGTGAAATACTTAAGGCAAAGTTCTATTTTTTGCAACATCTATTTCATTCATACATAATTGTTTAACCATACAAAACTTAAAGTTAAACAGACTACAAGAAAAATCCGCAATGCCACATCTTATGGGGGGGGGGGGTCCACTTGAATTAAACGGCGTGCAGTATTGAATTTGTCTCCGATCAATTTAGATATTTAAGAAACAGTTTGAGGCTATCTGGTTCTTATAGAAAAAATATATAAATAAAAAAGCGTGTAGATTGTTTGTGCATGTGAGTTCTTTTCCTTTTAAAAGGCCAGGGGTCATTTTCTCAGACGATGAAAAGCCTTGCTAATGAGGATGCGACAGTTCCGTAAGGCGACACTCAATAAACACGTCCTTGGTGCTTCACAAAGTTTCACCAGCTCATATTTTACGAACGCAATCCTCAAAGCCAGCACCGTTTAACGCTCTTAAGCTCTTTAAGATTGTAAATATTGACTTTGCTGCAGCCTTGCGCATGTGAAAACAGACAACAAAACTGGAAACATTGTTCCGTGATTCTCTGTCTCACAGCCTAGGAAAGAAAGGCCACAGAATAGCTGTCATGAAAATGTCACCAAGGAATCATATATAAATTAAACTTTACTTAGCACAAAAGCGGTCTTTCGGTTTGTCAACTCCCAACGCGATGCTATTTAATTTAGCCAAAATATTTTGTGAAATAGACACCTTTGTTGTATTTGTATCTATTTTTAAAAGGTTGTTAGTACTGTCAAAGCCACTCGGTGTAATTTTTCATATTCTGAGTCCATTAGGAAGCCGTTGAAGGTGATGCACTTGTACGATAGCGCGTAGCGTGGGGGTGATTTGCAGGACTACACAAAAAAATATGTCAGCTGCAGTAGATTTGTTGTCTGTTATCAACATACAATAACATTGTAACATGAATGGTCCACGATTGTATACTACACGGTTTTTCTTGCAATGCCAATGCCACGCATAAAACATGTAAAATATATTGATATAAATCAATGGTATAATATATTGCGCTATAAGCGACTAAAGAACACGCAGATAAGTTGAAACTGATTGATAGCTACAAAACAAATCCGACATTTTGCAGTTAGTTGACTTCTCAAAAAAGGTTTTGAATATTTTGGTAACAAAACAAATCTAATAATTTTGCAGTCAGTTGACTTCTTTATCATCTTCCGTTTCTTCTAGTGGAGAATTTGGTTCCTCGCTCTTCGTTTCTAAGCTTTTCTGTTTACCGCAACATTTTATGCCTCTGTCCATGTTTCTAAGTCTCTCTCTCTCTTTCTCTCTCTCTTTTCTCTCTTCCTCTTCCGGTTTTACAGCTGTAGTCGTTAGAAAGAAAAATGAAGGAAATTCATTTCTACATAGATTTACAGTTCATTTACCGTCTACCCAAACAACATTCGGTACTAAACCAGTGGAAAAAGATATCGTTTCAATATTCACGTCATCAATCCCTCTCTCGCCACCTCGAAATTATCAGACTTGCGCACAAAACAGGAAATTGCCTGTGCTAATAAGCTGGGTGAAAACCATCTGGGGATTCGTGATATCGCCATTCCGTTTACCGCATTATCCATCCTGTCTGGCTACACGCGTGCCACCAAACACCGTGAAACACCAATCACAACTCGTTCGGCAATTCATCATCAGTGTATTTCTTTCTCTTCTCTTTCTCCCTTTCGTCTTAAAATACTTTTGTGCTCTACTTTAATAGCTTACAAACGAAGTCAAACCAAGCAAAGAAATTGTTGCAGTTAGATTTGACAGTTCGCATGTTTTTCAGGCCCGTAGCCAGGATTTTTGTTGGGAGGGTGCAAATTTCGTAAACTTGGACTCTTAAAAGCCAAATTTGTGGGACAAACACACTTATGGCGTTTTTTTTTTAGTCGTTTCGATTTACGGTAGCTCCAACTGTTACAATAAACCTATTCCGGTTTCTTCATGGTCTTAGTAAACCTCCAAATGCAGACCTTTTTGGGTCCGGGGGGGGGGAGGGGGTGCGTACGCACCCCGCGCATCCCCCCCTGCCTACGGGCCTGTTTTTCGTCCAAGTAATTCATGAAAAAGTTCATTGCTGACATCTGATTGAAGATTTAGCCAACAAAAGGTGAAATGGATACATTTCGATTGTCAAATAGCGCTTTCACAAAACACCATTTTTGCACCAGTGATCTAACTGGTTTCTAAACAGCAAGAAACACGGGCATGAGTTGCGGTTTGCTTGACAAACGGGCAAAAAGAAAGATAATGCTCAATTAATGTTATTTTAGAATACTTCAGAAATGAGGGAATTGCTTTTCAAGTTGGCTGAAAGTTTTGCATATACTTGTAATAAAGCAAGTGTTAGAGTTAAAAACTCGAAATATATGGCATAAAATCAAGAACCTAAAGACCAGATCGGTATCATTTGAGTAATAATCGTTAATGTTCAAAAAAATAGTCCCAGAATATTTGTCTGAGAGCGCAATAGTCAAATCTGGCATGCTAAAAAGACAGCGATGTCATTTATGACAAATTTGCTTTGTCTGTTAGTGATAGCTTCGCTCTGTGCTTGATGGCCCTTTCCTGTCGTTTTCGTCTGTTTTCGTTTCAATTTGAGACAAGATTTTGATTTTAGACAAAATATACTTTCTCAACTCACAGCTCCGACATTAAAAAAGGTGACCGCGTGAGAAAATATTTGAATTAAGTTTAAATAATCGAAACCGTGACTCTCTGAGAGGCGTGCCCAAAGTCGGCAAACAATTCTCTGTCTTACGCTGATGTAGCTACTTATATATCCAGATGACTAAAACGATTAAGCACAATACGAGAGTATGAATAGCTCCAGTTAACCAAACAAAAAGCTCTTTGACATCTATCAGGAACTGGCTAGCAGAGATGAGATCGCAAGAGAATGTAGACTTTTCAATCTGAGTCAAGACACTTCAGATAAGGTCTTGACTTAATTTAATTAGGGAATGAGATTAGTAGTAAGAAGTGAACATTGACGGTTTGGTGACACTTATTACATTCCGGCTTGTCAACAACTACAACAAAACTCATTGGTAAAAATATTTTTTCTTTTATTAATGCCACGTGGAAGTAATTTTTGCCTTTTTTTCATTACTACTAAATCAGTAATAACCTGTTTTGTTTCATACACTACAGGCCGTGTAAACGGAATATCATCTTTGCTCGACCACAAATATACTGCTGATCATACTGTTTTATTTTTAACTCTTCCAAGTCATAAAATGACCCTGACGATTTCAAATGCCGAAAGGCAAAAGAAAACGAGTTCCATTAGGCATTACTCCGGTTTTAGTTCTCGTCAGTTTTTTCAGTCAAATAAAATTTTCTTAAATCTTAAAAAGCATCTCGTCAATTCTTCTAATACTTCGGACAATCAAATTGAATACATTCGAGATCCTATAAGTATTGTACGAGATGGCTATCTACTTACTTTGCATTCGATTCTTCAAAAAACAAAATCAACATGAACAATTAAATGATATTTTGATCCTAAAATAGTAAAGAATAAGAAATCAACCGTTTGACCAGTAAAAATTTTATCAGAGAGTACGCTAATTGACTTTCTGCCTGTTGCACGGCCAAGCACAACTATCGAAAAACTGTATTGTGAAGAAAACAGGCTTTGCCACTGAAATATCATATTAATTTTGAAAAAATGGCAGTGAACCTGTTGCTTTACACATTCATTGTGCCATGTGTGTGCATAATTGAACAGATTCAAAGCTCGATACTTATGTTTAAGTCGACACTAAGTCGGGGGCTCTCGCATTTTCTCACCGCGATAGATGTCGAATTTCTTTTACTATTATACTAATAATTACAAGCAAGTGAGTTTATTTTACTGAGGTCCTGCAGAACACAGAACCGGACCTCCGGCATCTTTCCCAATTTGCCTTCAGCTCCGCAAACCACAATATCATGGACTGGTGGAACCGTTTGCAAGTCATCTACGTTCTCATGGTTATACGGGTGTTGTTATACTGTTTGTCCAGGTGCACTCTGCACGGAATAAAAATACAAAAGGCTGCGAAGAAAAGAAACGTTTCTACAATCAAAAGGCGATTGCAGTCGCACATACATATGCTACTGTTAGGATTTTAGAGGTAAAGTAGCGTTCAAAAAGTGGGTAGTCTGGCAGCCAGTTTCTGCTTAGTTTAAACCAAGTTTTTCACAAAATTGGCAGCGAATCGGCACATCAGCAGTTATTTTACGCACATATGCGTAAAACAGCTTAAGAGGTGGCTATTTCAATTTGTCGAAGGCGCCTATTTGTATCAAAATAGTTTAATCTCGAACAGCCAAGCGGGTCTGTGGCAAACCTACACTATCCTCGATTGGGTCGATTGCTGCAAAAGATAACACAAACATGCGAGACCCGGCCACAATTGGACAAACAGCCCCGGCACTCAACCCCAAATTCTATACCTTCTCGATTATCAAACTGACAGATTTGTGGTCATGAGCAGACGGCGGGGCATTTTGTTTTATCAATCATGATTATTTGCGGTAATTAGATAATAAGACAGATGGCATGATGGCTTGTTAGGATGGGAAGCCTCATTCGAGCTGCCATCTTCACTGAGCTAACAAGGCGTGTACATGCGGCTTGCCTTGTGGTATTAATAGCCGCTCTTAACTTGGCCGGCTTAGCGCGTTAAGTAGCGGTTGAAAAACGTGCGAGACGGTTCTCTACCCCTCAAAAGCAAACCATACAGAGTGCAGAAATGGACTATCAGCGAACAGGACTTAACCTAGTCGTGACTGCGAACCCTGCAGCTTCTCAGATGTCAAGCTCCCATTGGCCTTACGCTGTGGACAGCAATGGAGATGTCAGTATTATTCACTTCCCGGGCAGTTCTTCGCTGCCTCTGAGCAATAGTTCCTCTCCCAACATGGATATCGAAATCATACAAACGATAGGTAGGTCCTGACGAAATTACAGCTCTGTTGTTATGCAACTCTTTCAGCACCGAATCAATTTGTTTGGACGTTTACAACAAAATCACTTTTTACCATGACCTTCTAGTAGCTGCCAAGAGCCATCTTGGTCATGTTTCTAATTTGCATATTTCTTAACAGAGCTCCCCATTCTACCCAAAAAGAGAAGAAGCAGAACAAATTTTGACACGTGGCAGCTCACAGAACTTGAAAAGGTGTTTAAACAAACCCAATATCCAGACATCTACGCGAGAGAAACTCTAGCACTCAAGCTGGACCTTCTCGAGTCAAGAATTCAGGTGAGATCATGAGAGTTGTTAAAAGCGCCGAAAGCACACATAACATACGTTCTTTGCCCTCGCGTTGAGAGGATTGGCCGTGTTTTCATTTCAATAGGTTTCATTTTCACGTTTATTTGTGTGTTTGATCGAGGTTAGTACAAAAGTCGTCAGTATAAAAGATGTTTATAGTCTGAGTCCCTCGTTGCTGTTTGCTCGTTTACGTTTCACTGTATGAAGTGATTTACGACTTTTTATAGCACTAAGTAATTATTGGACACAAATTAAATACAGCGACACATTTTACTTAGCATTTTGATTTATGACTCGAAGTGGATTGCGTTAACAAGTGGCTGTATTGTACAATTAGTTTAAGTTTCCTGTAAAGAAAAAAACCATTTGTGATCGCTGCTAGTGCGATTCGATGCATGCTACAATGGTTTTTACAGCACCATATGTTTCTGGAAGCGTTATGTTCGGACATCTGATTAGTTTCGCTGCACAAAGTGTCTTCTTTCAGTAATGTTGTTGAAACATTAAGTATTTGGACTGGAAAAATTGAATACTGGAGAAT
This sequence comes from Parazoanthus swiftii, assembly GCA_025403585.1. NCBI lineage: Eukaryota > Metazoa > Cnidaria > Anthozoa > Zoantharia > Parazoanthidae > Parazoanthus > Parazoanthus swiftii. The sequence continues at coordinate 11,453 of JAOBYE010355539.1, forward strand.
TTATACACATAAGGTTATCGAGGAAAGACAACTTTCGCTGCATGGAAGTTTGCCTTGCTAATTAAATTTGTACCGCAAGTGGCGAATTGCAGTGGGACACCATATTCACAGTTATAGTCCGGATTAAAGTAATGTGCGACTTCCCTGAATTTGTTCAACTTGTTGTCACCTCACTACATAAATCTTTATTTAAGGTTTCTCTTTGATATATGCCCGTACAGAGGACTTGCATATATATGCAGTGCAGACCAATAGCACAAGTTGTGTTCACCATTTTCGCAATCCGACGCTTTTGTGCAAAACAAGCGAATTTACTCCGCGACTATCAGTCGCCATTAGTTTCCGTTTAAGGACGCAAGACACTAAACGAATTAGCTTTGTCTCTTCTTCTCTACGTTCTGTTTTTCTCTTCTGTTTTCCCAAAGTGTTCCCCCATAACATGGGGGAGCGAAAACCGTTGTTTTGTGAGGATAAAAGCACTTGAGAGGATGTTTGCAACTCCTCTTTTCTTTTGAGGTGCCAGCTTAACAAATTCGTCTTTAAATGTTTCACACCGGGTGGTTTTTCTTTGGTGTTAATTTGATTGTTTGGAGAGTGGGTCCGATCCGAAATCAAGTTATCTTTATCCTTTAATTCTTGATATTTGCCAGCTTTGTAACAAAGTTCTATTTTAACTAAAACAAGAACATAGAAACGAGAGCAACGAGAGTGTAGAGTTGCTGCTTATCAAGTTAGTTTGGAAATTGTTTAATGACTCGTTAGGACCGTCAGTTTACAGGACTGAAGAAGAAATGCTCTTCCAATTCTTGTGTTTCATTTTAATAGCAGCATAAAGTAACCCGAAAGTGGCCCATTAAGCCCCAAAAACATGCAAGTCAATTCCTTACACTGGGCTTGAAGCAAAAAGATACTTGAGTGTAGCTGTTGCACTTCTTTAAAATACCATGCCTCAAAAGTCTTGAATGTTTGGTTTTTACTACACAAAAACATAGACGTATGTGCTTGGTAAAAACTGTTGCTGTTAGATAAATTCATTGATTGGCTGTTGAAGATACATGTTTTAATAAGAGAAAGCATAAATATGATTTGTTAAAGTCCTAAATTGAGCAATCTGATGTCGTGCAACCGCAGTGTGCAAAGCTTTGGTCACTACATCAGTACTTCCTCTAATTCCACGCAGGCTAAGTTTTGCCGTTTGTGACTTCAAAAGTTGGAATTTCGTGTTTCATCCATGAAAAAACAGCTTGCTTCCTGAATTTATATTGTAAGAGACAGACAACACGACTATACATGGTGTACCGCAGAGCTTCTCGATGGAGAACAAGCATCATGCAACGACATTCTGTGGCAATCCTGTTTATTTTACATGATGCACGAAGCACTTAACTTGTGCTTTGACAAGTTTTAAAAATGTTAAACGCTTACGACCGCTATGAATGGTTTTGTGATATGATATGATAAAACGGAGCCCTTTTCTTATTTACAAGATATATTATATGTATATGTATATTTACTGAATAATACTGATAGGATAAGTATGTACTAACTGAATATAGTGTTCATATTTATTTAGATTCTACTAACTAGTCCACATAACTATAGTGGATCATTGTGGTTGAGCTATAACAATCTATCACTTCAGGTTAACTTCCACGATAGTTGCACCAACCGTTGAATGATACACAATGGATCTTTGCTTCTCTGTGCTGTCTTGTCATGATCAAAATTGTTTTATAGGATCTTTCAAACTTGATTATTAAAAACTCACACACTGACATAAAAATAAATTTATTGCACCATGAAACTACATATGTACATTAAGTTACTTCAAGTATTGTACATTCATGATATAAATCAGTTTTGATGATATATACACTATCGCCATTCATTGCGCATTGTTAAGTTCCTCTTTGCAAGAATTTGGTTTGGTTTTGAGAAACAAATTTAAACTTGAGTTTCCAGAGAAGTTGCAGTTTCAAATTTAGTGCCCATTTCTTGTGAGTTCATTCTCAAAAATGTAACAACTTCCTTTTTGAAACTATGTTTTTAGCAAAAAGATTAGCTTTAATTTTGTTTGCATTTGGTTTGGCACAAGTTTAAGAAAGGAAGCATCAATGCTCTTTGTTTTGACAAGTCGTGTCGGCGTAGTTTTGCTGATAACGATCTATAAATTCCGCCAAGATCATGCTGAATGTGTTTATCAGTGCACCTCAAGTTTGTTTTTAAAACTTGTATCTTTTAAAGGTGTGGTTCCAAAACCGAAGGGCCAAATGGAGAAGGGACGGAAAGACCAAGTCCGGACCAGGAAGACGAAAAAAGAACGAAGTCAGCAAACCAGTTAAGATCACTTTTGAGAACACAAAACAGAGAAAGGAAACGTCTTCGGCTTCATGGCTTACAAGAAACACAACCTCAATTCCAAATAAAATCCCGCCGCACTCCTCCTCAAGAGCTTCAAAGTCGTTTACGATAGAAAGTATTCTCTCAAGACCGAATCCTGTTCCTAGAACTCCATGTAAGGAAGTCATAAACTCAGAAAATTTGACGCCATATACAAACATCACAAAAACTGATCATGGCTCAGTTGACACGGAAAAAAGTTCTGGTTTAGCTGCGGCGCGAATCTCCACGGCAAACGAGAGACCAGTGCTTGTTCGCCCTGTTGCGAGTTTGACCAGTGAAATAACACAGAAGTCTTGTGTTGCTACTAATAGTGTGTTATCTCGGCCAACACTGATTTCATCAAACATTCCCGCGGAAAACATTTCCCCCTCAGTCGCCAGCAAGTCTACGCCAGCACCAGAGCAATGTCACCGCGACTCTTTGGTCGGCGGACACCAACCCCCAGGTGGGCTGCAGGCGCAAAATGGACACCTCCCCCCAGGTGGGCCACAGACGCTAGACGGACACCTCCCCCCAGCTAAGCCACAGGAGCAAGAGGGTGTACACTACACGTTTGCTAATTTTCGGACATCGAGTATTCAGACTCTCAGAAACCGAGCAGAAGAGCATGTCAGACAGCTGCACCGAGGGATGTCTAGTTAGGACTGGAACCTAGTGGATTCGTGGGCTGGGCGCGGGCGTGCATTATTTATACGTATCAGTACAGGCAAGATATTAAGGACTGAATTTTGAAAGAAGTCAGTTGCTTTGTTGATGTTCGAACTGGAAGATCTGATTTTGAGTCAAAATCGTTATGCTCAATAATATTTTTAAAAGATCCGTGGATTAATCTCCAGAAAAAGTGACACACTGCAAAAGTTTATTGCGGTTAGTAAATCAGTACATGTTCAGCAACTAAATAACATTTTCACTTCAAATATTTTACCAATATCTTTTGTACGCGAGATCTCTCAGACGCAGCTCATTGGGTTTGCATTGCATAGTTACGAGTAATTGGCACTTTAAAGAGAAAAAATTCTGGAGCATTTTAAGTAAAAGCCAACTTGTTTTGTGCTGATATGTTTTTAAAAACGCAAATAGGCATCTAACTTTAAATAAGCGCCCTTTGTTGAATAAGCGAAGTGTTAAAATAAGTGTCCTGCCTCGTTTCACCACCCAACAGGTCATCAGCAACTCCTTCTCGTTTTAACCTTTTACAGTTCGTTGCAAAACGTTCATTAACTTTTTACTGTTTATTGTTAAAGTTTTACAAGTCATAGTCGCTTGTACATACTATAAACGTAAAAGTTTACATAACCTACCTGCCCTGTCTCCAATAAGCGTCCCTTCTCTTAGATTTTTATTTTATTTTATTTTGTTCGTCACAGATTTACATAATTTATGAATACAACAATTGAAATAAACAAGAAGAAAAAAAGTGTGACAGGGATAAGGAAACAGGACATAATCCCAATTGATAACCTCCCCTTCTGTTAAAATTAAATAATTAAAAACGTACATAAATAAAAGTGGTACAAGGGGACATTCAGGCAGTTTTTATGGTGGCTGGTAGGATGGAAGTTTGTTTGAGTAGTGGTTTGACAGTGCTGCTTTGAAAGACGGAAGGCTAGTGCAATTCTTAAGGCCTGGGCTGGGGCAAATTGTTCCATAAAATTTAATAAGCCCCGCTCTTACTTGAGATTTCACGGTAGTTCTCTAAGTTAAAGCTGTCTTCAAATGGTGGTCCTAGTGCAGCAGTGTGACGATACTGTTCTGCTGATCTAATTTTCGTCATGTTGATTACGTTTTAATTATACCTTCTTTAATTTCGGACTAATTTAAGTCTGAACCTGTCAAAAACAAAACTTTCTTGTGACCTTTGTTTGGATGGTTCGACTGATTACCAGATCAGTAGATTGACGGTATGTTGAATACTAATTAGGCCGTTTATAGTTTTAAAAATCTTTGGTAAAGCAGTTCAAGTTGGTAGTTTTGGTACTGGACGAGTCTGACGCAGGATTTGGCTGCGCCGCAAACTGAAGTGGGGTAGAGCTCTTGGGTCGAGATTAATTATAACAATGTTACCTCAACATCTGAAATGATCCCTTGCACGCGTTATTTTCATAAGAACAAATCATCTCTGTGCAATGAATATTTAAATTCACTTGCAATAGCCGATCAATTGAATATCACTGACTTATCATTATGGCCTCTTTAACTCTGCCATGTTGAACTGACCGTTAATTGGGAGTTTGGAATTAAAAATAGATCTTTTCTCACAATGCTTTCGTTTAGTTTCGACACAGGTTAACAATGAATAAATGACTTTTCAAAATCTGTTTCTGTGTGCACTAAAACCAGTCGGTTTTTGGAATGCTTTGCCCTTTTGAACAAAGCAAGAAAAATTTCTGGACCCGAAGTGTGTTAAAACCTAAATTTAAATGAAATGATGCAGGTTGTTAAAAGTTGTGGCCACTTATTACAGCCGTAGAAAAATGATACACTACCAAAGGATTTGCCAAAGATTTGACAAAAGCAAAATTGAAAACAAATGCATTTGATGAACTGGTAGCTTTAGAGAATGCCTGGCAAAAAAAATTTTAATCAACCGTTGCTTAATAGTTTTGAATTCTTATCTCTTTTAAAAAAACCTTATCATGTTTAAGAACCTGAGCCTTAGCCAACTAAATGCTGCATGACGGTCTTTTAAACAGTGCTATATCATGGTGTAATGACCGAAACTGACAAATCTATTTGCTCCAATAACGTTCCGCTTGGAGCAATTAAAATCTCGTATAACAGAAAATGGTATTTACACAAAGAACTGTGGGCAGACACCCCCACTCAATCGACATTATCTGCTCTATAAAGCAATGTGTAGACAGCTGAAAGCAGCTGGGGTATTTCCAAAAATAAAAGTGTTGTCATGAGAGAAGAGAAGTTTTACATGGATTTATTCAGGAGCAATACTTCGTGAAGAGTATCTTGTGTTACATGTGCAACAATGGAGCTAAATACCTGTGGAAACATTTTAAACCCCCTGGAAACCTACCCGCCGTTAAAATACAAAGCAAATTATTCTGTTAAAGCAGTAATTCATATGCGATCAGCTTTGAGGCAATTAAACACACCACCAGCCGATCGTTAACAAAGTAATTGGTCCGCAAATAAATCATGGAAAGTTGAATTTTTCTAGTGTACTGTAAAACTGCGTTATATGACAGAGGACCATGAAAAGTATACCTGTAGTGAAGTGGAAGAGCCGTTCTGTTGTTTCAAAATAACCCCGAACGTTGAGCATAGAAAAAGAAAGATTCGCCGAATTTAGTTGGAACAGAACAGTAATCTAAACAGCTGATATTGTTGCTGGCTGTGGTTTGTTCCCCTCGGCTGTCACGAGTTTTATGGTGTTGCATTTTGTGTCGATGCTAGTTTGTGTTCCCACAACGTTGAGGAAACTTCAGTCCTCTCCCCCGGTGATTCCGTGCTGCGCTGGTCGTGAAGCAAAAAAAGCCAGTCTGTACTAAAAACCAAATACATCTATTTATAGCCTTGAAGGATGGAACACAAGACACTTCAAAATCAAATCGGTAGAAGCGAAGGACGTTTCTCACTGCTACTAAGAATACCGAACTTTAAAACGACAATGACAAGCCAAAATTGTCAGTACAAAGAGCAATACATATATATTAATGCAGTATCAAAAAAAAGATAAGGTCTGAGCAACTGAGAATTCATTCCGGGAGGATTCAAATTGAACCTTCATACATGAAGATACAAAAAATATAGACTGCAATAGATTAGCGATTCTTATCAAAGTAGTATAAAAACAAACTACTGATAAGTTGAAATTTTTAAAAATGTTTCCGGCGAGTCGGCTGCAAATCAATGATTTCATTACATGTATAGAAATGTTGCAATACCTGGTACAAAATGTTATAAAAACTTTATTGGAGAACCGAAGGGGATATACATTCGAGTCTCTTCAAACTTTATAAAGTCCTAAATTATATGGACCAAATTCAGTCAGTGTTGAGACAGCTGGAAAGTATTTTCCAGGTCAGTTCAAGCTGGTGGCTGTGCACAGACAGTAACATGAAGTTGTAGAAGTAAAATCTTAAAACAAAACAGAAGTTATAAAAAAAATTAAGGAATCTCTGAACTCTTTAAGAGAGAATTACGCAGGACTAGAGAGACCAGGTGTGAGGCAGTGAACATTTAGGTGACATCCACAACCTTTCGACTTCTTTCCCCCCATTTTCAGTTAAAAGAAATCATCTAATTTAACGTATATATCGGTCATAAAGATTAGTCCCGGAACATAAAAACAGGATTATTCATTTTTTAAGAATTTTAATATTTTTTATATGTCTCAGGACAATTCATCAAATGATATGTATTAGGGCCTAACGAAGTCTATTGAGGCGTATTGGTGTCCGTTGAGGTTATACTGAATAATAAACCTCAGTCAAGTCTGAGTGTCGGCTGGGGGTGAAAATTGATTGGTCGAGTGACTGACGTGCCTATGGTAAAACACTATATTCACAGTATTGCCTCAACAAGCTACACTCATTATATTTGACTAGCGATCAAGTGAGCAGATCACCATTGATACAACTCAGGTCGGACAAGTGTTGAACACCACACAACACCACAACCTTGACCTCCCAACCAGCATGGATTTAACAAGATCCGGGTACCTGTTCGCACACCACTACAGTTATCGTTATCCGGCTGAGATCAGATACCGACTCGCGCCTCACGATTTTTACGCAAGCTTTGCTCGCTGTACTTGCGAATGCTACTGTGAGCGCACACGATTCCCGGCGGGGTTTGAGCGCGATTTGGTTGAAAAACGGGCCAGAAATACAACTCGTGCCGAGGAAACGACTACAAACGCAAAAGAAGACATAATGATGGTTCAAAGCCAAGGTTTGTTTAAATTTCTCAAGCATATAAACTTACATGAGATTAAAACGACTAAAAGCACAATCTATTTCTGAGATACTTGTCTTGTAAAAGAACATTTTTAAAAAAATGGAAATTGGGGAAAGATTGGCAGGATTAAGGTCATCAAAAAAGCTTTACTTAGATGTGATCTATGTCAAATTTATCGTTTGTCTAAATGAAAAAGTGTGATATGAGATCAAGAATCAGCTTAAGGAAGATTTATTAATTGGTTAACTTCTTGCTACTTGTAAAAGGTTTTTACTATCAATTAATTGCCGACTAAAAATTCTCAACCTACTGAAGACATTGCATTTTGTGATATAGAGAACCCTAATCATGTGTTTTTATATAATTCTTTCCTTGTTAATTTAAAGTTTTGGGCCTCACTTCGCTATAGTAAATACTATGAAGTAATTAGGGTTTTGCCAGTTCTGGTTGCCGATTAGATACTAGTTATGAACCATTGCCTAATTAAAAGCTCTGTTTTGTCAAAGTATATGGAAGACATCAGTAATTTAAGGCGATCATTCCCAAATTCATATCCTCAGAGACCCACGGAAAATAACTGGGCCGAAGAGAACTAGTTTTTCTTGCCGTTGGGTCTTTAACTGATGTTAAATTCAAAGCCAAAGAAACTGACGCTGGTTCAAACTGAACACAGTCACAAATAAAATAAATTCTGCAATGCGCCATTTCAAAAAAAATGCAAAAAGGGACTTGAATGGCGCACCATAAATCTTCTTTTTAAAGTTTGAAAGCTCTCCTAGCCTGGCTTACGCAACATAAGTTACTTCGGTTTTTTTTATCGAGGAACTAATAGAAACAACAAAACCCATATAGTTTGAAAATACTTAACATTGAATCTTACAGCGTTAACAAAATACACCAGTTTGTATCTTTGAACGCGAGGATCTCGTCTAAGTATGAAAAGAACTACTGTGAAAACAGCGTCAAACGTTTTAATTTTTGTCTCTTCTAATTTCAAAAAGATTGGAAATATATCGATAAATGTGGACAAGATTTTGCGAAAGGCCGCGATTTAAATAGGTGAAGACAAGCTGGCTTTTTAATTGGAGCAGGACATTAATGACTTCAGCAGTGGTTCATAATAACTCATTGTTGCAATAATAAACTTCTAATTATGAATAAAAAATTAACCTAAGGTGGTTTTACGATGGATGTTTTAGACAGCAAACCGTTTCTAACATGAAACAGCGCACGCACTCATATTTCGGAGTCAAAATGACTGGTGCTTTTCATTCCTTTTTTCACTGCATTCAGCAGTTCAAGTACATAGTGCTAGAAACCTGCTATCGTTTTTACCACTACAATAACGGACAACTTTACTTTGCAGTTTTATTAATTGTTAAGCTTAACCGGTATGCATTATTTATTACAAGGATGCATACGATTCTTTTGATTCCAAACACTATTAGTTTTAAAAAGAAGTAATCGTACAATCGTGCTCATAATACGAGATTTTGTCTTAGTTGTCCATTTTTTTCACAAAAAGTCATGAAAACAAACCGGAGCACAACACGAGGTTTTATATCGCTTGTTCCTTTTTGAATTAAGACATCTTTTATTAACGTTTTAGTGACAGGGTTTGAGGCTGACACCTGCGACTTTAAACAGCTGT
>JAOBYE010355540.1:3750-14826 GCA_025403585.1 Parazoanthus swiftii
GTTTAAAGGTCTAATTTTGGACCCACTTTACTGCATAATTATCGTGTCATCTGTCAGTTAGTGTATTCACTTTCTGTCATTTTGACTTTTGCCAATCTTTGTTCTTAATGTTCTCTGTCCGATGTACCACCCCTGGTTTTCTGAGGACTTGTAGGAGCCACAAGTGTAACTTTTTGATAAGGCCACAACTGAAACAAACTGCAATCTTTTTTAGATTAGCTTCAGCTCAACTCTTTGGAAATATCATAGTTTTAATTAAAAAAACTACTCGCAAACCTATCTGTCTCAGTATTTGGGGGTCTTGACGATTTCTTGGTTTTACGGAAAAGATTTGCATTTGCGAAATTTTATTACATTTGTGAAATTTTGTTACATTTGTAGCTTCAATGGAAGGTCACAAATGTAGTAAGATTAGGGCCACAAATGTATTAAATTTTTGGACCAACTTTCAACAATTCTTCTATAAGAAAAGATATTTTCAATTGTGTAAGCTTTTTGGAAGCATTGTTCAAAAACGGAAAAGGCTGAAACACTGTTTTGAAGTGTATTCTCTAAAAATGATGACAGGTAAAAATAGTTTAAAAATCCATACATTTCGCTTTAATAGTGAAGAAAAATAAGGGACCGTTCATTATTTACACAAGAAGGACAGGTGGGAAGGGGTGTCGGCAAGATTTTCAAGCTGGTTTTAAAAAAAACAAAACAGGTCACAATTTCTGGTTTGAAAACAAACACTGCATGCCCCCTTATCTCCCTGTCCCCTTATGTTGGCCATGTGCCTGGTACCTATGATAACCCTTGATCCCCCTCCCTCTTCCTTCTATAAAAAGTATCGTGATCCCCACCCCCCCCCTTATTTTTGGCCGCCTCTACCCCTCTGGTATCAGTAACGAACGGTCCCTAACCCTTTTCAAAGATGTTCATTCTGCGAGCGTTTTAAAGACGTAGGGCCCACCGCAGATGGAATGAGGCTTACATGAATAATATTTACACAGTAATGTAATAGAAATTGAATCAGATATTTTAAGGTGATAGCAATGAAAGAAAGACAAGAAAAACCGGCTCATTTCTTGGCTGCGCTTTGACCACATTTCTAATGAACCATGGTGCATTCTGATCGAGAGGGCAGTTAAATTTGAGAGCAAAGGTTTTTTTTCAGTTGAGGCTCCCTCAAAGAAATCCTTACAACCAACAAGACTTTACAACTTCCAACCTAAAACTGTAACTGTTTATTTCTAAGGTGAAACTGCTAACAAATGGCAAAGCGTGCTTCAGTTCTACAGGGAATCTTCAGCAATAGAGTGCAGGTCATACCAGCACTTCTTCTACTGTAAGCGTAAAAAACTGCACATCCTATCATGCTACCCTGCTCATCATAATCATGCCTTCTACCAAAGTTTCTTGAGCTTCGCCCAAACACGTTCGAATTAATGTTTCTGGTTAAAGAAAGTGCCGAAAACAAAATCTGAACAGCTTAGGATTAATAACATCAAGTCGAGGCTTGACGTGAGAAAATATAGCCAATGTATGAATTTGGCAACAAACCTCGACTTCACGTTTCAATAAATAGTTATCAGTAAATTCGTCGTGTTTCATGTCAGACACATTTTGGTCGTTAAAATACGCTTGTTTCACTAACTTTTTAAAATAAATTTAATAGCGGCCAGCGCTCTTACTTTGCAAAAATAAACTTGAAATGAGCTGTGAAATACGTTTCGCGAACGCTTCACGACGTCAGACAAAAGCAAATATGAAATTTGAGAAAGAGATTTCTTTTATAGCCACATTGAAAGGGCTTGAAGTTTACTAAAATAAATTTCGTTTATACAATTTAAAACATCTATAAGCCCGTGACAAGCAAAAAAACTTTAAAGCACAAGTCAATAGTTTCGCTACCGGGATCGGAGAGGCCAACGGGAACTAATCTCCCTCCCAGGCAAACCATCCGGACATGTGCAAAACACTTGTCCCGAAATTCTGCCCTTATCCACAACCAACTATAGTTTAGGATCCTTTTCTGTTGTGCGAATGCTGCTGAAAATGTTAAAAATATCAAAGTTGCAACAGTGTTTTAATAAAAGCTTACTGATTTGTTTTAAAAAATCCTATTCCTAAAACATTACAAAATTGAAATATCAGAAATATTCAAATAGAAATAACATAAAACGTCCATCTCTGGCGCTGCGTGGTTAATCACTCGTAAACGCCACTTGTGGTGTAATTTCTTGTTTTAGCTCGCGCATTCAAAAAGTATTTTTCTTTCCTGCGCAGTTTCCTTTTTCGCATTTCTTACTTTCTCCCCTCACAGCTTACTGAGAAACAGCAGCTTATGCTAAAGGAAGCGTGAAAGCAATTGAAACCTTAACGTGTCAAAAATGTTAAGTATAAAAAGTTAATTAACATTGGAAAAGTAGTGAAATTTGTTATGTTGCAACTTACAAATCAGCCAACTGCGCTTCTCACCATCATACGGAAAGGTTTTTTTTTACATTTCCTTGATGATGAGCAAGCCAATTTAAACAACGGGTGGAAGTTCTCGAAGCTTGCCATATCTGAAGAATTTATCCTACTTGCAAAGTGAACTCCTTTTTCTTAAATCTGCTGAAGAGAATTCCGCAGTTTAGTGCTTACGGGCTCATAATCACTGACCACTTCGTGGGCAGTTCGTACAGAATCTTTCACCAAAGTTAATTGCTCTCCCGCAGTCCCTACATTTCATAGGCATGTCCACGTGATTACCAGGCAGACCGTTAGGCACGTGGTTTGATACGTCATCAACTTCGACGCGATCAGGGTCTGAGCTTTCCTTTGTTCTATTCTCAGTCGCGCTAATTTCGCTCTCTTCCTCCACTGGCCGAAACCCATTTCCATGTAAATGATTGACAGAGGGCATTTGAAATGGCATCGGGTAGGAGCCCCAGCCATTTAAGGCCCCGGGTAACATGAAAGGCAACATTGGCGGCACAAATTTGTACTGTCCATTAAGCAAATTAAACCTCACCATAGGAGAGGAATGTGGGAACGAACTCGGCTGTGAAACTGTCGGGATCTGGGGACTAGTCTCGGAGAGATGTTGCGGTGTCACGTTTGGTACAGTGAGAGGTGAAGCGGCAGGCGTCGGTGGCGTGACCGAGCATTGTGTGACAACTTCAATGGCTTGGACCACGTTTCCATTGCATCCTTTCAAGACCAGCTCCAGTACAACTGGTGAATGACGAGGGAAGGCACGTGACAGGATTTCAAGCGACGCTGGTGTACCCATAACGCTGACACCATTCCCTGTGTTTTCACGCAAGGTCAGCGGTGAATTCAGCTGAATGCGCTTATCGTCACTTCCTCCACTGCAGTCTCCTTCACTTCCGTCTGATGACGTGTCGGATGTTGGAGGGTACTTCCTCTTGCCATATCCTAGCAAGAAGCATTCAGAAATAAGTTTTAGATCGGTCGCCACATCACCACCATCATCAACATTATTATTATTATTATTATTATTATTATTATTATTATTGTTGTTGTTAATGTTGTTGTTGTTGTTATTGAGTTGTTAAAATAAAAAAGTGCTAAAATGGACACAAGCGTGATCACACGTGCATCTACACTTTTGCAAATGTGCATACTCTCATGAATGAGAAAAGACGGGTCACTCTGTAATAACAATAATGAAATAACTAACAATTGTTATATGGCTGTGATTGGTCAATTTCAGGTCCGTAAGTTGCCGTATGGACCTCTAGTTCTGGAGTGGCTGTCATTTTCAGCCTTACTTGCTTCAAATAACCAAAGAGCCATATAATAAACATCTTATTAGCCTCGTTTGCTCGGTCCGTACGGCAAGTTGTGGATCCTCGCTTTTTTCCTTCCTAGTTTTCATTGCCCGCGCGCTTCGCGCTTAGGCCGTAAAAGGAAGGAAAAAACTCGATCCATAACTTGCCGTACGGACCGAGCAAACGAGGCTATTAAGAGGTATTTATTGTACGAGGTTGAGCCAAATATTGTGATTTGTCAGTGACGAACAACAGATCTGCGAGGCTCTGGCAAAATCACAAGATTTTGAGATAACAAATTGAAAAAATGGCAACTGGAGGAAAGTTTTAACGTTATAGATAAAGTCCGTAAACTTTCTCCAAAACACTTTTGTCTCCTTTACATGTTGTTTATTTGCAGCGAGTTCATGTCTCTCGCAATTCAGATTTCTTACTGTAAGGATTAGAAGAGAAATGAAAACTTTTTAACACTTTTAAGCGTTTTCTATCGCCAACTAATGAAGGAAAGCGAATTAAAAACAGGAGACTTTAAGTGGTCTGATGGTTTCTCTCTGAAACCGTTTCTTTACTTTTGAAATACCTAATTAATTATCTATTTCTGCATTTGTCGTTGTATACTTATTCGGTGCATATAAGTTGTTAACTTGTGCGCTGTTCTGTAAATTACACATAGAACAAAAGGTCATTGAAACGGTTGCCGAGGAACCGATTTCAAGATCTCCTCTAAATTGCTTCTCTGATTCTCGACAACGTTTGTGTTATCAAACCATAACCGGCCGTTCAATTTATTCATAAAAGATGGTTTCGCACAAAAGCCCCACCCCTGACGAAAGCGCAAACAATGGAGGTTAATCATTAACTCAACAATACAAAACCGAACATGATTTTAATATGATAATTTATGAGCATTTCCGAGGTAACTACGTCTTAAAGGTAGTACATTTACTTCATTAATATATTATTAAGAATATATTACATGAACAGACGTTCGTTACTGAACTGCAAGTTTTGTTTTTTACTGTATCAGATAAAAGCATGTTTATCAATTTTGGGCGTGTTGTGAGACTGTTATTACTTCCATTTTTTGTAAAAATTAAAGATTCCGAACAATTGTATTACTTCAAAGACTTCCGGTGTAACGTTCATTTCTTTTTTAATTACATTTTTATTAAGTATGCTGAACAGAGGCTTTTTAATTGTTTAAGGGACCTGCTTTGATGATATCAAACCTTAACAGAATGCGCAGCAAGAATGTTACAAAAAAATTTCGTCAATATGCTTCCCGGCGAAGATACTTCTATTGTTCTCACAAAAACACTCAAATGCAAAAATCGCTGGTTAAAATCTTGCAGACAATGCAGTTTACGAGAAGCAACTAATTAAACACACGCTTTGCGGCTTATCAGCTGCCGAATAGCCGCGCCTTTACCTGATCACAAAGCGGCGTTTTTGGTAAAAACATGAAGTTTTGAAACTTTTTTTCTCATCTTGCTGATGATAAAAACATTTGAAAACTAGGATATTTGCAGACCAACTTCACACAGACTCCGTTTGCCGAAACTTGTATAGTTCGTGCAAGTCAGAAACAATAGGTAAATTAAGCTAACAATAGTAACATACTCTTTTCTAACTCTTGTTGTTCGCTTTTTGCCCAAATTGTTTGTACGTATAAAGCGCAGCTGGTGTACTCAACAAGTTTTGAAACGTTGACGAAAACAAAACCCATAGAAACTTGTTACAAAAGCATTTCGATGATTTTTCCTGGGGTAGCAATGCTTAGCAAGGGAATACGTGACCCGCTTAATCCATTTGTTTGCTTCTGAGATTTAGAACAAATGCTTAATATAAACTCGAGTTTCAATTTGTAGTCACTAAACTGGGTGCTTCATTGTTTGAGATTATGAAAGGCAAATTTGTCACGGGACGCTCATCCTCGATTTATATGTATGAACAGTGTATCAATGCTCTAGGATACACATTGTGTTCAAACAGGAAAGTTAACAACGCTTTTCAAGATAGAAAGTAAAGACAACAGCTTCAGGTGTACATTCTTCTGGTACGTGTTTCCTGAACTCGGTCATAAATAAGACTCTAATTGATTTCTGAGCACGTAATGCGCACGACTTTGACAGCTATCAACACGAGTTGTAGAAAAAAGGCGTTTTTGAAAACCAAGTTAAGTTATAGTAAACATTAAAAAACGTTATTGCTCCAAAATGAAAGTACTTTATCAGTTTCATTGCGAAAAATCGTGAAACACTCCCTTATTCTTGGCTTTTGCTTTCAGTTTTTGATGCCACGAAAAAATCAGCGAACGAAAGTAACACAGTACCTGTTCATAATCGTCTGAAAAAAAAATTAACCCAAGAAATGGTGAAAAATGAAATAAATGTTCAGTTTGCCTATTTTTATAAAATGCCGAAGCAGATATCCCAAAATGTTTGCTGTATGTTTTTTGTTTGCCTGATTTCAAAAGTCAATTTGCCTAGTTCACTTCATAGGTTGCTTAAAGTAACCAAGATATTCCAGATATTCTTTATAAAATACTAGCAACACCATCTATGATAATTTCTTTTGTGCGTCAAACAGCGGGTAGAGAAACTGAATCAAAAATATTTTTTAAGACCAACGGGTGTAATTGGCAGCCAGCGTACAGATAAAATATTGAGAACGGATCCTTGAGAACGAATGCCAGTGAAGTCGCCCCACCGTGAAGTCGCCCCACTTTTCAAAAATGGAGTCTCCCCGCTTTCGTGGTGAAGTCGTCCCCGCACTAAATCTTCAAAAGATGTATTTTATAAGCGAATAACACGTTGAAATGATCAAAGATATAGTTTTTAGCGAATGAACGATTAGTATATTTGTAACTTCATATTCATGGCATTTTAACAGGCTAAACTGATTTTTTAAGACCAACGGGTGTAATTGGCAGCCAGCGTACAGATAAAATATTGAGAACGGATCCTTGAGAACATATCCAAAAACGTCCGGATCATATATTTAAGTTTTTTTTCTTTGGAACTACCAAACAAGGGGATTGTATTCCTTTTTTTAACTTAAACCAAAAGAAAAACAAAGTACACGCTCTTTCCTTTTAGAACCAGTCAATTTAGACGAGGTTCTTTGATCTTAACTTTGAGGTAAATTTAGCTCAAAATTATTGCTAAATTGTTCTCATTTCGGTACTTGAAGAAAATTGAAATATGGTGAAAAACGAACCCGAACTGATTGTCGTCTGTCGGTCTTAGAATTCCGTCAAATTTGAGCTTCGGTGTTCTTGTAAGTTAGTTGTTTTACGATTTTAAGCGTGAATAAGAGGGTTGCAAAAGGAATTAAAAACATTGGAGAAAGCATAACAAAAATAGACAAGAAATGAATCCTAAAGACTTTTAAGCAATACGCACTGAGGAACCTTGAGTCTGAGTTGAGAGAATTTGTCGTGCGGTCAATTCATAGTCAGCTACAAAAAGAAAGAGAGTTATTGTTCAAAGATTTATTCGATTGCTGAGAAAGAAACAGGGAGATTGTCTTTAAATTTTGCAGAACTAAAAACAGCAGCGTCAGCTTTTTTTCAACGGGACCGTGTTTGCTCATGGCAAAATAATATCCGATGATGGTATCTTGTTGGCAAGATTTCAAGTGAGAGCCAAACACACTGACACTTCCTCTAAGTTTCACATACCTTCTCGCCCTTCGCTTCTCATCCCTTGACTCGTTCCGTTGGTGTATGGACTGCCATTTACAGGATAAGGCAGTGGTTCGTCGCTTGTTCTCATTTCGTTTTCATCTATTTTCTGTGTTCTGTACAACGCGATGCGCGCGGCAGTGATTCGTTGGCGCTCTGCGACAATCATACATTCTGTGCATTGGCAGTCGCGAAACCTGCATTGGTGTTTGTGTCCTCGGAGATCCGATAAAATACCATGATTCCGGCATCTGGTACATTTTGGATTTCGGTTGGCCAAAAGACCATTTTTATCATCTAAAGGACTCTCCATTGATTCTTCTTTCATGACCGAAGTTTCCCTCTGAGCCTTGCTAAAAACTGTCGACTTGCGCGAAAGATCAATGAATTTGAATTTCATGCGCTTTACTTGAGTCATTCATTCACGTGGAATCTGTAATTCCCTAAGGGACGCCTCTGGTATGTAGCTTTTACAAGTTCGTATTGTTCAATTTCTCACAACAGAGTGTCAGCCTAAACAAGTGTAAAGAAATATTTGGACAAAAGCAATCAGTCCTGGTCGGAAAAATCTCAAAGCGAAGCGGCCAAATGACCCGACAATAAGCAATAAAATTTATGGAACATCAAAGAGCTCGGTTTTGCGCTTTCATTATATGTGCGCCTTAACGTTTCGTTTCGGTGTGACTCAAAAAAACTTATTTCATGAAATGGTTACCGCTGTTTTCAGAGGCTTAACACCTTCCAGGCACCAAATCTGTCAACACGTCACGATGTTGTTGGCTTACGTAACTGAGCCAGGTGCAAACACACCTTCGTTGAGCGTCACAGCCATCTAAAAAAGTAACTCGCTTGGTCTCTTGCAACTAGCAGCGCGTGAGCCGCCTGACTCTTTACCAACAGAAAAGCCGCGTATAATTGCTTATTAAAAGGAAAACGGCTTTTTGTATTTAAAATTCGCGTCGTCAACATTGTAGTGAGGAAACGGAATTACAGGAATCAGTTTCCACCTGTTAGATTTTTGATTTCCTGTTATTTAAACCGCAAATTTCCACATCCGTTTTAGTTCAATTCATGTTCATTGTTTCTTTCATTGATGAACAAACGTAGAGAAAATGGAACATTTAAAAAGAGAGAATAATCAACTTCCACTGTGCAATAAGTTACATTTTTGAACTAACAAATATCCTAAGGCAGCGTTACAACTGAAAAACTATCAATTATTTTTAACAAGTGTAATTATCTGATTTTAATCAACTCACAATCGTTTATTGCACACGTTTTAGGTATCCTTCTGATGATATAATTGTTATCTGTGCAGTTTAATTTCAATATTTTGGTAGCAGTTCGATATCTCAACAAAACACTTCTGCGTCCTGTGGTGTGAGACTCGTCTCATTTCATTTCCGCTTTTTCCAGAAATACGTTTTCAAAAAGAGTAACGCTTAAATGTACCAGAACAACAAATCTTGAAACTCGCCTATCTAATCGGACGTGTTTCAGTTCTTTTCTTCAGAACCTTATTCGAAGGGTAGCGGACGAGTGGGTGGTGATCGAGGACAAGGGCGACGAGGAAAGGTAAACTTAAAGTAAAAAAATGGAGATAAAAACCAAAACCAGGTAGTCTTGTTATATTTCCCACACTCCCCTAGTCCCCTTCACCTACCCCTCCCCCCCCCTCTCCGCCAGCACAAACTTTATTTTCACCCGTCATGCACCGCGGGTAGAACAGTCGTGACCACGTGGTCTTGGCCCTCTTTCTCGGCCGCCGTTTTATCATAATGGATAAGCCCGTAAAGCTCGCAAAAGTAAGCTGAAATACTTGTCGATATCGCTGTTTTATGGCAAAAGATAGCCATTTTTCTTTTGTATAGGTATTAATCCATCGAATGTTGCTAAGTTTTGGAAGATATAACGTTATTTGATGCTCTAAACAAGTCTTAAGCGCTTGGAGTTTGTCCACTGCTATTGGAAAGTCTTCAGTGTTCGTTTTAATAAAATCTATAGTAATCGTAATGTTTTACATCCAAAATATCGAATTGGTACTTCTTGCAGTTTTACTATCGTTGCTTTCTTGGCTTGATATCACTTTCACTTTGCCAGTTTTCAACAAGCGTTTGTTTTTGTCTAATTTAGGCATTGTGCTGTATTTGAAGTAATTGTTTTTAGCCCTGAAAATTTGAACTGACCTTAGCCATACTCCAGTACAACTGTTGCACATTTCTGAACAGGACCTACAAGGAACATGGGTACACTGCTTGTACTTTAAATCTCTAAACTGTAACTTCTGATCACAGGGGTTTGCTGCACAGAAAACTTGTATGTGTGTGTGTGTGTGTGCGAGTGTTTGTATGTGATTTGAAGTTCCTGTTAAAGATGTGCAAAATTTCATGGATTCCCATAATTTTTGAGGAAGTGGGACTGACATCTTTTACTATACATTAAAAAAAAAACTTGCAGCTTTTGACTTAACTATTTGTGATATGTTTTCTATAATATATGTCAAAGGTAGACAATATCTCACAGATTGTAGTCTTCTAAACTTGGCACATCTGGATCCAGTATTTTAATGTTAACTGATTTTTATACCATTAAAGTTTTTGATCCGATTGTATGTGTATAATTTAATGATATGGCAAGTGGAATAAACTAAATTAAATTGTTTTTTTACAAGGTGACCAAGGTTCTTGGACGAACTGGCTCCCAGGGACAGTGTACGCAGGTATAAAATATACATTTAAATTCCTAAATTTACTATCTAAGGAAGTGCTCATATACTACCTGGAAATCCAGGAATATGCTTGAAATTTAATAACAATAAATCTGGTTTGGGTTTGAGTAGTTCAGGGCTTGAACAACCATCGAAAGGCCTTAGGCTGAACTCTGTAGTATCAACAACTTATACAGGATGAATAGTACAGGATGAATAGCTGTCACTTCCAAAATAATAGTACAATCCAGAGTAAAAGTTCAGATTGAAAATGTGAATGGACACTATTATTATAATTATGCTTTGGCTACATAATTAGTGTAACATCTCTAATTAGCCCCAAAGGGGGTTATTAAGCTTCAGGCCTTCCAGACAAGGGGCTTGTAGAGTGGAAGTGCTTATTAAAAACTCACTGACAGCCAAAGATGGAGTAATTATTTTTCTTCTGAAATGCCACCCATCTATAATGAACATTACACGTTTGATACAATCTTAGAAGTAAAGTTTACAATTTTGAAACTGAATCAGCACAGAAACTGTCTCACATGAAGTATTTATTTTGTCCTGTGTGTTTGGGAGGAGGCTTATTAGAGAGAGGGGCTTAATAGTGACTTGAAGCTCTAGATTGGGGCTGTTAGAGAGGGGGCCCATTAAAGAGGGGGCCTATTCAAGAGGGGGCCTAGTTATTAAGAGTGTTCTGATATACTGATTAAGTGAAGACCGGAAACTTTTTGTTTCAAGTCCGGGTTCTCACCAGGCCAAAACAGAAGGGCACTGCACACTTTGTTTTTCTCAGCACCCTTTTGTTTTTCTCAGCACCCTTTTGTTTTTCTCAACACCCTATTGTTTTTCCTAGCGCCCTTTTGTTTTATTCAGCGCCCTTTTGTTTTAACAGCCGCTTTTGCTTCGACAAGATAATT
>JAOBYE010355651.1:0-14825 GCA_025403585.1 Parazoanthus swiftii
ACATACTAGTACCCAGTCCTCAAAAATATGAATAAATCACACGCTAGTTTCACCGAGGTAGCCGAGACAAGAGTCCCATGATTCTTTGCGGACGTTTCAAGTCGCCATATTGGAATTTTTGGCCCACGCGCGCGTAGTACATTTGAGGGGGAGGTTGGCGGCGACGTGCGTTGGCATATTCACTGATGACCCCTTAGACTACGTCGTCCTTAAAAAAACATCAAACGTCGCTTTTCAAGCATTATGGATAAAGTTATGTTTTCTTGACAAAAAAAGACATAGTTTGCGGGCTAATTAAAACACAGCACAACTCGCCAGAGCAATTTCAAATGTATTTTGAAGCAACAATAGAAAAGCTGACTATCTAAAGGGTGAGAATACTCGGCATTCTTTCTTTGTCTTTCTCTGAAAGAGCAGTCTTCTTTCTTCTTGTATCACCCAAAAGGCAAATTTGTTTACCAGAAGCACAGAGGTTGTGAGGAGATATTGTTAGCCTTGAACAGTTTTTCAATCTTTTCCCAGATAAAAGCCATAAACTTGTACATAAGAGCAGCTGTGTCACTTGTGGTCTTATGCATCTTCAGAACCTTGCAGAGATTGGTTGTCTCGGTTGAATTCGGCAGTTTTTTGGCCAAGCTGTTGACATTCTCGGTGGTATTGACATCAGTCAAATGAAGTGATTCAACCTCTCATGTGTGACGTTGCGGTGTGACTGTTGGAGCTACAACGTCACCACCAGCTCTCCCTTCTGTTCTCTGACTCTGGATTACACATCTCCTTTTTTTCTTGTATCTCAATTGGGCATATAACCATTATTGGCTTAACCTTTCTTTTGTTAAAATCCACAACAGGTTTGGTAAGAAAAGATCTCTTCCGGGCAACAGCTTCAGGCCACTAAGGGTACGGCAGCAAGTAGGCCTGGCCAGGGACAAACAGGTGGTTCAGGTTTACAGCTTTGTTTACTGTGGTGGCCCAACCAAGGTCTAAAGTGAGCTGGCGCCTCGTTTATATAACTACACCATCCTGCTCCTTTGTGAAATTATGCTCCTTCATTATCACTTTCTGTCGATCTTCAAACTGTACTAGTGGATACTTTTCCACGAACCAGACCGAATTCTGGCATGTTAAGTAGATTTATGATTCTGGCACCGATTTTCTTTTTCTTTAGACACTTGAGGGCTTGACACTTTTTTATTGCTTCGCTTTTAACCGTGTCTTTTGCATTGTAGGTTTAGTAATCATCGCCCTCTTTCATCGAAAGTAACTGTTCCCCAGACTTTGTCATCTCTGTGTGTAAATGTAGTGTTTCGTTGTCCTCGGTTATGTCTCTTGACAGTTGTGCAAATATGTTTGTCCGTCGCAAAAGTGGTTACACCCTGCCTTACTTCATCTAGCAAGAGAAGATATTCTGGCTCACACTGTCGAAACACATGGGTTAGTTTGACATTGAAGTCCACAGTACTGTCCCATAATCTCGACTGGAAACAATACTTGTTTTTTACATTGTCCCCTGATACCGCATTATCGCATTCGAATTTAGTGTCACAAGGCGGCAACTTGAAAAAAAATCATCGAACAATAAAATCTGAACACTGCCAGAGAGCTGATCACATTCGCGGACTTTTCTGGCAACAAAGTTTAGTTTCTCGAAAAGAACCATGTCCAACATTGACACTTTGTCGCAAGTGATGATCGTTTGTGTCACTTTCCACCTGGCGACAGCTTCTTCATTGGCCTGCACTTTTTGTAACAATTGAAAGCATGACCCATGACCAAGACCAATTCCTTTCGTATCCCCACCCTGGCTAAATTCAAATTTTTATTACATTTTCGGGCTTTCCCGAGAAGGGAGAGTAATTTTTATTCTTTTTTACGAGAAAAGCACCATTTCAAAATACAAATGCCATTGTATTTCCTACATTCTGATTGGCTAAGATGATCGTTTCCGCAACCTGAAAACAACTTCCAACCCATTCTTTCAGTTTTTGCTGGGCGACCGTGATAGTGTGGTTCAGTGGTCTTGCCGTTTGGAGTACAAACGAACTGATGATTTGAATGGCTACACTGACAAGCATGGAGAAAGGTGGATAACTACTTTTCAAGCAAAAAAGTCTCTACCATTGAATCTAATCCTACTACATACTTAGCTGTAATCAAAATACCTTGTACTAAACCTCAGCAAGACCAAAATAAGGTTAGTTGGAACCCACCAGGGACTTGCCACTACTGCGAATTTCAATGTGAGTGCTGATTCGACAAACCCGGAACAAGTGGAAAGTTCAAATATCTAGGAGTATTTCTAGACCACACTCTGTCATGGTAGGAGAACACCTCGTACATCGGGTCAAAGATATCATCCAGGCTTGGGATGATTTGAAGAGCGCGCAAAGTCTTTACCACGATCAGCTGGCATGACTCATTACAATAGCATGGTCTTACCGATATTTGACTGCTGTGCAAATGTCTGGGACAGTTGTGGCACTGGCAGCGAAGAGTACCTCGCGCGACTCAATCGACAAGCTGCCAGTATCATTGAGGGTAGACCAGTCCCCTACCAAGAAATCAAGGCCACGCTACAATCCCGGAGACTACTTAAATTTGCGTTTTGGTCTATGAGGCACTGAACAATCTTGCACCATGCGTGCGCATGAAGTACACCACTACAACACACGAAACAGGAAAAATCTGCGACTGCCCTAAACCATGAAATTCCAAGGAAGCTTTAAGTACAAGAGCGCGAAAACGTACAACAACCTCCCTGAACATATCAGAAAAACAGAAATTATTACCAAGTTCAAGACAGCTGCCAAGCGCTACTATAAAAACGCCAAATGAACATGAATTTTGCTAGTACCAGTTTCTATGTTAGTGTTTGTCTCAAAATATGTTCACTGACCTTTTTTTAAATATGAACTTTTTGTTTTATTTTATTTTTGCTCAGGGCTCTTTTCAAATGTCCATGTTTAAAATTTGTATTAAATAAATAAAAAATGGCAAATAATGGGAATTTATGGAGGAGGACGAAGCGTACAACAAAGGTTCTAGTAAAGAGATAATTTTATTGATATATAAGTACAATGTCTCTCACAGCTCATGGTAGAATCGTACACCAATGACGAACAAGTACACTGGTCTGAACTTGCAGGAAGGTACAACATAATGAACACAAATGGTGAAAATGCCAAAAATGGGGGCCAGATGATCAAGGAGTGGATGAAATTAAAGAGTGGATGTCAAACGCTTCAAAAGAAAAAGTACAGATTGCAATGAGACAGAGACGTGTTAGAAGAAAGGAAAGAGGAGTGCAGGAGGAGAAGTATCAGTCCTTACAGAAGTTACCTATGACACACTGAAGCTGATAGCAAAGGAAAAGATTCAAAGCGGAGAATACACTATTGGCCGGAGGATTGGTTCCGGGAAGGTAGGAGCACTAGAGCATCCAGGTCTACGTTTCCTGAGCTGTCATTACTTCTTATTCATTTAAGGCAGAAAATATTTGCCGTTTTCGATTAATTACTTATTTCTTTAAGACTACTAAGCCTAATCATAACTCCAAATTGTAACTGTTCATTTTGAATAAAACATCCATTCTTTCAAGGTGTTTTCTTAAACTTACTACTGTATGCATATATTGAGAAAACAATTTGTTCTTCTCTGGTTGCAGTATCATAAGATGATCATGACAAAAGACCTGATGGTGAAAAAGGTGGAATTTGTTGTAGAAGGACGGAAAGTGCCTCTACAAGAAATCCTAACCAAGACATTGAAACAATACGCAGCATACACGAGGAATCAACCAGACGATTACTATGACAGTTTGACACCACAACTCTTTGAAAGACTGAAAGAGTTACACGAGGTATAACCAGGAAGAGAAACTAACAGATGACAATCTAAAACAGAAACTCAAACAAATCGAACGAACTCGGCACATCCCCATGTGACATGATAACTCGACTGTAGCAAATCATGGCTACCTAGTTTGTCTAGCCTCTGTGTTGTATGACCCAGCTGTATTTCTTGCAAAAAGTGAGCAAGAAGCCAAAACAGGACAAACAAAAGATATCCAAACAGCTGCAAAAAAGAAAAAACACATGTTCACTTTATTGCCTGTTGCCGAAGCTCTTTATCTTGTTCCTGGTTCTTGAAAGGTCAGCACGCCCCTCCGGAAAGTGCAGACGTGTTTTTCGCCTCGACAAGGAGCGCGTATTCCCGAGGGATGGAGCACCTGCAGTCCGCGGAGACCAGCGAAGAAAGATCAGTAATATTGAGACACGCATGAATGTCACTGGTGTCTTCAGAGATGATGCAATGCTGCGGCAGATCACTGAAGCAGTTAACATAAGAAACACACCATCAGATGAGCTACTGAACACTAAGAAAGAATGGAATTATGTGTCGATTCCACGTGCAACAACCACAGACTAATTAGGTTTTAGTGAGAGAAAGACTGGGCAGAGGACTTTATATGTATGTAATATGAAGTATCATGCGCATTTCAACATGGCGCCTTACTGAAGAGGTCTGTCAAAGATGAAACTAGTTTGATAGACGCCAGAAACTTACAGTTCTGTGTGTGTAGAAAGCTGAAACGTTGCAGGGCAACAATTAGAGAGACGTTTATGCCTTACAGGAAAGCTTTCCAGGCTTCAATCTCACATATCACAAGAAATTTCTTTCCGTTTCTCGTTTATTTTTTAAGGTTATTGCGAGCTGCAGTTTACCAAGTCATATTTAGTTTTGTGTGTAACGTCGTAGTTTTACGAAAGGAGCCAGAAAAACTCAAGAATCAACTTAAGGATTTAATGAATGAACACGAGGCCCTTCCAGCCAAGAAGACGGATAAACTATATCAAAGCTTCATCCCGACGTCCAATCGCTTATTATTTCAGGCGACCGGCTTTTAGCTTTGAAGCGCAAAGCAATGGCCGAAAAGGCAAGCTTCAAAGCCAAACTCAAGTCGAGTGGAATTGGACCAAAGACGCGTGTATCTATTCCACTTGCATGTGAAAGGATCAAACTAAAAAAAATTAAAGGCAGGATTACACCGCACTTACAATGATAATAGAACTACTTAATAGAAGAGGACGAGTGTCAACATTTCTAGACATGAAACCAAAATGTCAAGTAGAACGCCATCAATACATTTTAGCCCCAATTTTAAGAATTTTGTAAATTTTAAGAGCATTCTGTTGTAATGTTCTTCAAAAAGCAAGTTTTGAATATATCTTTCATTGCTTTAATAGCACCTAAGCTTTGTTGTTTGGTAGTAAAACTAAAGAATGATCATCCCCAGTTCGTTATGGTTTTTGATCATTTTCCAGGTATATTAAATTTTTTTTTAAGATTGAAGTGTTTGTAAATTGGTAGAAAAGACAAAGACAATTTATCAAACTGAAATGGTTGTTATTATCTGGTGTCAAAATACCGCGCCACGTTCACTGCTGCATAGTTTCAATGTTTCAACTTAAATTGACATTTCTTTTAAATCAGGCGCAAAACTGAAAGACGCCGTAGAAATTAAGTTCCTTTCCAATATATTTTGGTAACTGCTGTTGATTCGCTGAAAATCTGAAGTCCGTTTTCTTACAGTAGATCGTGTTATTCAACAATCGAATGCAATTTTGATTGAATATTTAAAGCTATAAATTAAAAAATTGCCGAAACACATACGAAAACGTGAATCCGCATTCGTCGCTAAAACGTAACGGAAACATGTGTTGGCCTCTCCATTTTCTTGACACGAAAACTTGACTAAAACACGTGAAAACGTGGGTGCGTTTCCCGCAATACCGGAAAAACGGAAACGTGTACAACCGGTGCGTTTCAGCTAACGGAAATACGTGTTGCCCGAAATAGAAACACGCGTTTCCACTAGAAACAACTCCATTTCGTGCTGTGGTACCAACAAGGATATTCTAAAAAGTGAACACACTACTTTTGATTGACGCTTCCGAGTTGTTATCTTATTCCAACCATTGACAAGCCAACGCGCGTTCAAAAGAAATCAGGATCGTTAATCGATATCTTTGTCATTAATCCTGAACAGGTTGCACTCACCGACGTTTGTGATCATTTTTCTCAATTTTGCATCATAACATCTTTCAAGACAAACAATCAACATGCATAAGAAAATGCGGGACTTCACACACTTTTCTTCAGACGCATTCAAAGAAGATGTTGCTAGCGTCAACTGGAATATTATCATTAGCAATAGTGAGAAAGATTTACAGTAAATAACAGTTTTTCTCCTTTTTTGTTATTAATAAGCATGCTCCATTTAAAGCCATCTGTAAGCGTAAATCTAAACAATTTTATTAGCCATGGATCACCAGAGGGATTTAAAAATCAATCAAAGTTTAAAAAAAGTTGTATTCATCCGGTGAGACAGGAAAATATAAATATTACCAAAATAAGTTTAGTTATTTAATAAGAGTAAGTAAAAAGGCTTATTACTTGAAATATTTTGAAGAAATTGCTACAAACATGACAAAAACCTGGAGGGGAAAAAAGCGCGTATTTTCGCGAAATTCGAAACTGCCTTACAAAATAAAAGATTCTGAAAATAGCAACAAAGAGACAAGGAACTCTTCAAAAATAGTTACTGACCTGAACAACAACTTCCTTCATCAAAATGGGATTTTCAGTTTTTTACCTAGATTTATATCTCCCCAGGCATCTTTCTGATTCAGCCCACACTGCTGGAAACACTAAGAATTATCTTTAGTTCCGATGATGTCAGGAGCCCCCAACTCATCCTAAGGTACTATAAGCAGGCAGGGTATCAAACATTCCTTCTAAAGCAGTTGATCAAATGGTGGCAAACTAAGAAAGTTAACTAGACGCAAGTTGTTTGGTGTATATTTTTATGACCTGGTGTCTCTTGGTGGGCAAGAGCTTCCCCTTGTATCTGGTCAATCAACAAATGCTGAAAGGAACAACAAATCTTGAACCACATAAAAAGCATCGCAAAGAAAAGAAGCAATTACAACCCCGCACAAATATCCCAAACTTGTTTTTTCAACATTTTTTCTACAGAATTTAGGTCTGAAATTAGTTGAATGTCTAGTTGGGTAGGAATGAAATTGTGAATTCTTGGAAAACATATTGAGAAAAGTGTTTGGATATAACCTATTCTCAATAGAATAGATAAATAGGCCTAATTGGAGAGCATGGATGTCATCTAATCTTAGTATGCTGTATTGCTGAAACAGAGGCAAGGTGTGAGCATCATAGTTTGAATTGGCGATTATTCGAACTATGCGCTTTTGTAGTATTCGCAATCTGTATAAATTGGTGTGATCAGTGGATCCCCAGATATGTTGCCAGATGTCCTTATAAAATGCTTGAATTTTCTTATTGGACTCCAACTCATTCCAAATCTAATGTTTTCACATTTTTCTTACAGGGAAGAATTTCTCAGAGCACTTCACAAGCAAACAGTGCTGTATGAGTTGGCTGATGATGGAGAAGAGAAGGCAAAACTCCTTATGGACCTTATACTCTTAAGTATCTACATTATGATGCCTCCAGGTCGTGCTTTGGAAATTCGAACACTGGAAGTGTTTATTGAAACGCAGGAGTCCAGATTTGACATAAGGGAAGAAGGCAACTTTGTGGTGTTGCGACTGAGAGGAGATGTCTTACCCCAGTATTTCTCCCACAAGACCAGTAAGACGTTTGGCAGAGACATTACTATAATCGAGGTAAAAACTAAACTATACGAGTTAATGTTTTGGTGATAGTGAAATCGAAACCTTAGTTTGTGGTTTCTTGTAGGCCACTAAAGGTATGGAGTCTATCAGAACCATGGATTTTAAACCCGTCCATAGCATTTAACTTTAACAATCATTTGTGGTAACATGATGGGAAAAACTAATTACAAAATCAAAATTTGCTTTGCATCAAGATTACAGACTTTGTTGACTTAAAACATTGGCATTCAGCATTCTGTTCAATGACTTTACAACTTTTCAACTCAAATCAACCAGGTTCAAACGACTGCATTTGTTGAATTAAAATCCTTTCTCACTTCTTAGGCTGATGATGAATTGTGTCGCTGGATAAGAGACTTTGTATTGATTAGCAGAAAGCATTCGACAGAACATGTACAAGAGACGCCTTCATTTTTCTTGGTAAGTTATTTCCTGTTTGTCAATGGGGCACGTAAAAAAAATGTAAACTTTCACGCGAACAATTTCCAACCACCTGGGTCTTCAGTAATTTTTTGTAATAGGCTGAGAAATTGCTTTGAAAGGGGCAGTGGTGGTAGTGGGGGAGGGGGGTACTGGGAGACTGACTCTTGATTAAAAAGTGTGGGTTGGGGGGAAGCTGAAAAAAAAAACTCTCAGCAACTCTATAACTTTCAAAAAAAGTGGGGGGTAACCTCTCCCAGTTCTCTGGCAAAGTAGAGTTTACCCTTCCAGGGTGAGGGATTTGGGAGATAAATCTGTGCAGATTTAGGAGTCTATTGAATCCACCCTTTGTGGATAAGTGAGTTACCGGTTCAATCCTTGGTATTTCTCATTACAAGACACACATAATTCTTGCCTAACCCTAACCCTAATCCTTGAAAAATTTACAATTGTGAGTGAATGATTTTTCTAATTTTTATGGGGTGAGTTAATGATTTTTCTAATCCTAGTGGATGATTTTCGTGTTTAATGTACTGTCTTAGGGTTAATCTTTAGATTTGTTCATTCTCATCTGGTGTCTGTAGAGACTGAAGAATGAATTTAAAGAATTCCACACCCTATTGAATGTCATTCGAAGTTGAATAGTACAACTATTACAGTGGGGGAGGATGGGGGGATGAGATTTGTTTGATGTGTTTTGTGTGGACAGAAAAGGACTGTTCTTCAATTGAAACTTACAGAATCGACATGGAGAAGTATACACTTGCCCAGCATTTACATCATATTTGAAGAGGCTACTTCATGGACTCATTGGAAAGTCGGCATCAGTTCAAGCTTTACAATCAGCTTTTATTACATATGCCTATTCCGACGGGTAAGCGTGTAACCATCTAAACCTTACTAACGTTAGGAACTATTGAGTTGGGCAGTTTCATCTGACCAAAATTTGATAGCTAATGATTTTAAGTGGTATTTTGAA
Organism: Parazoanthus swiftii; assembly: GCA_025403585.1. Taxonomy (NCBI): domain Eukaryota; kingdom Metazoa; phylum Cnidaria; class Anthozoa; order Zoantharia; family Parazoanthidae; genus Parazoanthus; species Parazoanthus swiftii. Next base: position 9,115 of record JAOBYE010355651.1, read on the forward strand.
AATTCGAAAATTGAAAACTATGATCTAATATACATGAAGTCAAGAGCAATTTTAATCAATGCATACCGGTAGTTAAGATGGAATGAAATGCTCAATAAAAGAGCACTTATTTGGACTTTATGTATGAGCATGATCATCACTAAAACATTCTTGTAGCTCTCTTCAAACCATCCTTGACTGTTGTCTTGGGCCTAGGTGAAAATTACTTTATGTAATCCTAGTTTACCCAGCTTAAATAAAGTACTATTATTATTGTTATTGTTGTTGTTATTGTTGTTGTTGTTGTTATTATTATTATGTCTTACTCTTATTGCTAGCTATATGGCCCAGTCAGCTTTCAAATAAGATGGCGTGACCGTGTTAGTGCACACAGACAAAATTCATGCTAAGCCAACATTTTCAGAACAAATGGCCCAAAGAACAAATGACCTAAAACATTTAATGATGGGCCCTGTTGATGAGGGGGAAATTTTAGCAAATACTGAGTTGAGAAATTTTGGCTATTTTTTGTACTTAACTTAGTGTTGGTGAGATTCATGGCTTCGAAACTGTAAATACCTTTATCTATAATGTGTGACCAGTACATGTAGGACTTCAGATTTTGTTTGTTTGGTCATAATAAATAACATAAAATGATGTTTAATGGTTTCTGTTATTGAAAATGTTTCTTTTTCTCTATCCCAGAAATTGTACTGACTCCATCAAGGATGCCATAGCTTCGGCACTTAGACACTCGCGAAAGGAAGGCCAAAGGACATATGACCGAAGAACCTCGAATGAGCGAAAGCAATTGGCAATAGATTATGCCCAAAGGAATGCAGTTTCTGCTTTAAAAGAATCAGCAGTTTCATCTTCATACTTGCCCAAAGTGGGGGAGTTTGTGGGCCTCGCACAGGAAGGTAGTACAGCAAGGCGCCCAAAAATACTAGTAGGGCAAGCTCATTATTTGTCAGGAAGAGATGTCCATCTGCTGTGGTACCAGCCAGTTGAAAACAAGAGAAACTGTTTCAAGATTGGCTTTGACGGAAAAGCATGGATTGAAAGTGCGGATTGCTTAACACCAGTAGACATGCACCCCACAAACCAACACAGCATTTACAGACTTCTCACGAAACCTTCAGAAATTCACAAATCCATTTTCTCATGAGGGCGGGGGGGTCCCTACTTGTAGTTTAAAGAATCCTTGTCACGTTCCACAATGCATTGCGCGCCCTGCGGCAGCGACTGCCTTTTTGATGGCCCTGAAATTGTCGTTATCGTATATACAAACTAAATCTTCTTCCATCGTATGAGAATTCGTTTTCTTTTTGAAACTGACACGTCTTGTGTACTTTTGGGAGCCTGATTATTAGTTTCTGTTACTGTATTTTTTTGTTTTAACGTTTGTATCAGTCTTATCGAAATGAAACGAAGGGGTCGTCCGCCAAGACAGGAGAAAAACCGAAAAGTTTTGCTCCAACAATCAGTATTTGTTCAATGGAATCAAAGGAAAATCAACTTGGTTTTCACAAGAAAACCCATAGCCAATTCGCTGCGTTCCTGTTGGATCTTTCGATTCCGAGTACGCAGAGTAACATGCCTACACGGAATACGGCCGTGGACCTGCAAGACCTGCACATGTCACCGATAGTGACTCGTCCACATCAAAGTAAGTTGTTCGCATGTCATGTGTATATTGATGAAGATACTTCTAAAGTTTGCTTTTCTTTGGGAATTCCGACATCTTTCTGTTTACTACACTATAATTTGCTTTTACTTATAATTTCTCATTTGAATAGCCATACCGAGAAAAGTCTTGAAAGTAAATACAAATACCAAGAAATAAAAATTTCTTCATAAGTGTTACTGATACAGCATTACACAATAAACAAAAAGCTTCAAATGAGAAACTTACAAAGTGTAAGTTCAAGTCTTCACCACACGAAAATAATCATGTAAGTGATTAGTATATTTGGTATTATTATGTACAGTTTCATTTGTGAAACTAACATTATAGTCTACAAAGTTATTTATAAAATGAATTACTTTCTCCATGAATACAAGTTTTAAAAACACCAAGCAGCTTGTTTTATTTGATATTACTAATTGAAACTTCATGATAACCTTTCAGGGTATGTGGTTGGGAGTTGTTCATCATGTCTGTGGTGAACATGAATGGGCAGACGGTGAGTGTTCACATGGGCCACTTACCTCCACTGAAGAAGGAAAGACCTACTTACCTAAGGCGTCAAAGTCAAGTGAAGCAATTCGCAAGATTGTTTTCGAACCAAAGTGGCTGAAATCTCTGGTTTTCTATGTCAACTTCAGGTATTTTTAGGTCTTGTTCATGTTTCACCTTATTTTTTAATTTTATTTCTGTGTACAGATGTATTTGTTTTCTGTAATGTATCCTAGGGGAACAGAGCAAAGATGAATTGTGTAATGTTTATAGCAAAACAAAGTGGATGTTTGAACACAAAAAACACAGAAGTGTTTGGTGTTTCTAAATTTTAATTTTATTGGCTCTCTAATGCATCTTATAATTGCTCACTGAATTGAGTATATTTATGAATGCATTGCTGCTATGTATAATTGATGCAATTTTTAATGCTATAACTATTTATTATGTTTTATGCATTCAAATTAGTCATACAAACTAAAGTTTTGTTTTTTTAAAAATTCTTTTGATGGGTTGATAAGTTTAAATTAAATGGAGTCAAGGGAATATTATATTTCATGCTATTATGCATAGGGTTGATAATAGTCATTACAGTAGCTCCATTTGAGAAAAACATTAATTACTTAGCACTAAGATTTGTTGTTGTATTGTTTCAGGCACACTAGTGACTTGGAAAACTTCAATTCAATGATTGCAAAATATGCTCCAAAGAGAAACTCATTTGAGTAAGTACTAGAATCTATTGATATCTAACAATTTACTACTTGTTCGCCAAAGACGAGGTGAATTTTGGGATGAAAAATCAAGGAAAATTATCAAAACATCAATAGAGCCTCAGGTGAACAATTGTTTTAGTCTAATTCACAAACTATGGTGAATAGAAAAAAACTGTATTATCTTAAATTTGGCAGTTTCTTTTTTAGACTGCAAAATGGCTAGCCAACTTAAATTTTTCTTTTCTAAGCAGCTTCCCAGATAACTAAAGTAAGATATTTAGTGTTCTTATTGTAATCATAACTTTTATTTTATTTTATGCAGGTTCCTGGTGTTTACTGCTAGAATTGTACTCGCTGTTGTGGATCGAAACATGCATGTGTTCAGGCCTTTGGCAACCACAGCAGCAGGCCAGGTCCAGTATGCCCGCAAGTATAGCAAGCGAACCAAAAAGTGGCATGCACAACCGAAGAAAGTGGAAAAAGATTATCGCTACTGGCCAATCATCATGGCAAACATCCTCAAAGGTAGGCATGACGACAAAGGTTCAGTTCGAAGAAAATTGGAGAGACCAGCTACCCACCCCAAGAACCTTGCACCAACTATTGGAATGAGGCAGCCAGTTCCTACAGAAGACCTTGTCAAATTTAGGAACTTGAGATATGGAAATAGGAAAAAAAGTCCACAGTAGTGACTTTAGGAGCAACTTTGCTAAAATGGGAAAATTTGTCTGGAAGCTCTTTTTTATAAAAAATTGCAAGATCATTATATACTATATTTAAAGCAATGTAAATAAATTTTGTAGTAAAGTGATAACCATGAACTGTTCACATTTGTACTGCCTTTATTGAATAATCTATAATATAGTTTGTAAAATTATGAAATCAAATTTATATGTGGTGATAAACACCTGCACAACTGTAAATTTGGAATAACACACAAATATCTTCTTAAATAATACTCTTATACAATTGCGATTATTTTTTACAACGTAACGTAGAGTACTTTGAGTAGCAAAGTTCTTGTTCTGAAAATTTTAAATCAGTAAAGACAGTATGCAAAAAACCTGAACAATAGCACCTTGATAAAGTAGAGAAATATCATGTTTTTCCTTGCAATCAAACACTTCAACAAACGGATATAGCTTGTGAAGAGGTAGAAAATTACAAATACTTTGAAATGTATTATCTGTTTGAATAAAATTCTTGTCTTGGCAAAACATATGTTGAATGCTGTTCGGTGAACCCTTGATAGTTTTGGATGCCATATGTGTTACCTGTAAAACCTAACTAGCAACATGACAAAAACAGTGTTCTGAGTACGAAACTCTAACAACTACGGAAACCCATATAATTGCCATCGGGCGCTGGATAAGTGGCCCTAACCATTCTGACGGTGCATGAAGGGCAAACTTTACGATTGCCTTTCCCCAAACGCCCGTACCGCCACAATATATATTGTCTGTAGCTAGCTTTTCGATAGCTTGTCATGCTGAAGTCGAGTTCATCAGCACGGATATCGCATCGCGCCTTAATTGCAGTTTCCAATACATTTCGGTCAAGACACAAGTTCTCAAACAATTTGTACGAGGTTATGCAGTTTCTCAGTTTGCAACACTTCTGTTCTTCCGGGTTCTGCATCGAAACACAATGTCCGCAGATACACCAGTCCGGCACTTCAATATCTGCAATGGAGGGCTCCGGATCGTACTCCTCTGATACTACGTTCTTTGCGTAGTCTAGACTTCCTTTCCCTTTTGATAACAGCTCTACCAAAAGACCGTCTTTCTTTTGAGGGGTAAGCTCGCTGACAAACTTCTAAAAATATAAAAAATTTCACTGTTAGTAGACGTAAGAAAAAAGAGGCAAATATAACACATGCAAGAGCACTTGGTTTGAGTTTAGCGCGAAGTAAAGAACGAAGACTAACCTTGATCTCTTCAACGGACTGTGAAACTTCTTCTCTGTGCCTGTCGAAAGCACTCTGGGGCAAGTTTTGAGCATTCTCTCGTTCTATGCTTTCAAACTTTCCATTTTGGCATTTCAGGCGGCCTTTTCCACAGCCGCACGCACCACTACACTTCAGATCGGCGTTCTTACACGGACATCCCGCCGTTCGCCTGTTTTTCTTCTGGCTGCATTTGGATTTGCAACTGCACGTCTGTTTAAAAAGAAGTAAGAAACAAGGTGAAATTATTAAACCAAAACGAGTTCCAAGCAACTTATTCGTGACAAATAAGAAATTGCTAAACTCACCACCGTTCGCTGAGTCGCCAGAGCGCATGTAGGGTCAGCTCGTTCTACATTGTTCACGCTTTCTCCTTGAGTTTCTCCTCGAGGTTCGAGAATGATACGAGCAAGACGCCATTTTGATGTTACTGATAAAGTCTCGATGTGAACGTCATATACCACGTCTTGGATCACATACCAAACAAACAAAAGCGCAAAGCATTGTGGAACGTGACAAGGACTCTTTAAATGTTCTTCAGACATTTGTTGATCGGCCTGTTACAAATTGGCAGAGCAGCGGCAGTTAGGTATGTGATTGATTGAAATTTAAACGAAGTGATAGTTGAATTTTATGGCAAAGCAAAACATGTTGTCTCAATGGATAAAAGACCTTGTGTAACATAGAAAAGAAACGTTTATATTGCTTTTAGTTTTCTTTCAAATTTTAATTATTCAAGACAAGAGCATGTTAGATTTGGATGCTATATAGATTTAGCACCAAGACACTGGTGAAAAGAATGCTGAAGGACTTATGACCGAAGAACTTCTAATGAGCGAAAGCAATTGGCAATAGATTATGCCCAAAGGAGTGCAGTTTCTGCTTTAAGAGA
>JAOBYE010355762.1:0-14825 GCA_025403585.1 Parazoanthus swiftii
AGTCAGTCAAATCTTCCGTTTGGGAAGGGAGTTGTGTTTCAGATTCTTCCACTTGGGAAGGACAGCCGGATTATCAATTTTTGTTCCTGGCAGCCAGAACTATCGTACACGTTAAAGATATATGCAGAAACTGGAACCAAAAAGTAACAAGTTTTAACATGTTTTTATGGAACACGAAAATTGTCCGAAGTTACTAGCCGCCCTTGCTATTACGCAAACGACGTACGAGCTTATCCGGAGGGGAATTAGGCAAGTGGCTCTGGGGAATAATCCATAGAAACTCTATATTTTATTCCCCAGAGCCTCGTGTTGATGTCTTGTTTCGCGCTGAATTTTAATATATCAAAATTGGTCAATCTGCCTGTCATACCGGAGAGAACTCATTCCGGTGATTCACAAACACCCGGCCACACTGGCGGATCCCGATATTTTGAAAGAGAGGGGCAAACCAAGTCACAAAGTTCCCAACACATGTAATGTCTGTGTAACTTCACTGTAAAACTATTAACTTGGGCCACGAAAGGGTGGGCACTGTCCCCCCTGGATCCGCTACTGGACCACCTTACTTCGGTACACGCGTACTCTTCGATCTGGTTTACATTCTGCAATTGGTGTTTAAGCCGGACAGGGCAGATAAAAAAAGACTCCATATAGAGTGATCTAATTAAGTCTGGGAAAACAAGTTACCTTCTTGGTAGGCCTCGAAACAACCAGACGTGTGGCCAGTCACACCGTCCTTTTTTTAAAAAAAAACAATTAAACTCTTGCTTGATCATGACCTCATTTAACGTTGAACAGCCTTTGTTTCCAGTCCTGCCTGGAAGGACAGTACAGATACAGTAGTACATGTAGCTATCAGCTCTTCAGTCTCAGACAAGGCGCCATACTTTATCACTTCTTCTGGCTGAGCCACTCCAACTGGAGCAGCACGTTTCTGAAGTTCTGTTTCTAATGATCTCCAAAAACTGAAAAGGTTCTGTAATTGAGCTAAAATAAGAAACACTGGATCACAAAGGTTTGGTTGCACAACTAGCTACGTATCACAGAATTGGGCTTTGCTGTTCTCCTATTTGTCTGCTTGATTGTAATTCAAGTTTGCTCCACGTTCACGAAACATCATGTAGCAAGTAATTATTTCTACAATCATGACAACATTATATAATTATGTGTAGATTACATGTACATGGCTTCGACAGTTGCTTTTTGAGAAGATCGCAAGTTCGCAATTTCTTCATGTCGGTTGTCTCCAGTCCATTTATTAGTTTTGTTTTCCTTTTCGTTGATCACATTCAAACATAACAGTGTTTCTAGCAATCACTCACAGAACTGCTTGTTTTCTCATTTACTTGTCTTCTAGACTGCGAGCTGGCTGTCTCCTCCATTTCCTCTGGATGGAGAAAAACAAGTGAAGGAAGGGGGAAGACACGCGGAAAAACAAGGACTCGCTGTTTGTTCATTTGTTTTTCTCGATCCAGAGGAAAGGAAAAGTGGCTCGCAGTCTGCTTGTGGTACAGTTTTCTCCTCTCGCTAACAAACTGAGACAACTCTACTAAAAATGTTCAAGATCTCAGCATTTTTACAATTGATGTGCGAATTGTCAATAATTTCAGTGTCTGTCATCTGGTTTTGAGTGTCAATCAAACCTAAACCAGAGTAATCATTTGAGTCTCTGGGGTATCCTGTGATGCAATCAGCCCTCTCTCCCACAGGCAGCCCCACCACAACTCTCTTCTTGTTGCAGCAGAGATAAAACAAACTGCAGATGTTGCCTCAGTGTGTAGATTTTATACCTCTGACCGATGAGACTCCAACTGAAGCACAAATGGTTTTAAATGACAATGGCCGCATTGTCACGACTATACGATGCGCTCATCTATGATGTATGAGATTTACAGTAGCTGTTATGTGATCCTCGTCTCTGTCTTTTCCTGCCAAATATAATGTTTTAATGCTCTCAGTGCTGAGAAACTTCCCAAAATATACAGTGATGATGGGTTTGTTTCAAGCAATACATTTTCGTTTATGGTCTTCTTTATAACGTAGTGTTCAAAGAAACCATTGAAAACAAAAAAAACGTTGTTAATAATTTTTTCAAATGACTAACTGATGCTCCAAGAATTACTGATCTTAAAAAACCACACGCTTTTAAAAAAAGCTTTCTTTCAGTGTATTCTCCAACCATACAATTGAGAAGAGAAGACGTGATGAGAAAAGGCAAGGCAAGAGAGGACAAGATCAGAGGAAAAATAGTAAGGCAAGGGGCGAGAGAAGGCAAGAGAAAGATGAGAAAAGGCAGTTCTAACAAGTAGGGTACTGCAAAGCATGGCAAAAACAAGAAAAATTTATCTTACAAAATAAGAGTTTGTCATTGTTCAAAATTATCTGCTCAAAAACCATGTACCTGTTCAAGAAAGCCAATTTAAAAACCATTCCCTATTGGGTGGCACATCTTCGTTTTGTTCACATATGGAAGTACCCCCAGGAAAAGACAAGACAAGGCAAAGCAAAGCAAAGGACAACAAGACAAGACAGTATTATTTTATATTAATCCATGTTTCTCACCTCATTTCTGCCCTGGAGACTGTGTACTCAAACCACATAACACTGGGTATCAGGGTTGAGTCCCTGATCATGAGGTACTCAGAGACAGGCCTGAAATATGAACCTACATCAGTGGCTGGCAGCAAACAGTTAAAACTGTATAATTACGACGTGTGTACCAGGCACAAATATTACAGTTTCTGGGAACCAATCAAAACTTTGGATCAAGTAATGTGGTGTGTAATTATGTGATCATGGTAATTTTAAACAATGTGTAAGTACTTTGACTTATGGGTCACTACTACAAATAAACATGCATTTACATCTTAGTAAACATGTCAGTTGAATGTCACAAAAAACCAGCTATTTGCTTCCAAAGGGTTCTTTGTCTTTCAAGGGGAGAGGGGAGTCCCTTATGAAAAATGCTTCAATTTAAGATGTTTTAGTTTAAGCTAACAAGCCTGTGATTATGCACACAGAAACTGCCTGTAGGTAGGTAAAAATTTTCTCCATTCTGACCAGTCTTTGTCATCCAACTTGAACATAATTATCAAAACGCAACTACTTCATATTTATAAGTCACTGGCAAATTGATTTGTTTCAAACAAAGCAAGCTTCAGAACATAACAAAACTAGTGTATTTTCCTGTTGTAACAGTGTTAAGAGGAGATAGCGCTTACATGTTTGTAGGTGTGGAATACTTTTTGTCAAACTTTCAGACAAGTGCGATCCAGTGTTGGGCTTATGAATAACTCACTATACAAGACTTGTTTGATTTGAGTTAATAAAACCAGGTTACTTTTAATCAGCATTCTTTGTTATAAGTTTTGGTGCAAAGCTGGCATTTGCAGCATTCACTCTTTGTCATTAAAGCAAACATTCAGAGCTTGAAACAGCAGCGTAAAATTCACCCAACAGTGAGAAAATACTCTTCAATCTCTGTTGATCAAGCCACATGCCATAAAATCCCACATGAAGGCCTCAGGTTATAAGCTCACACATATAAACCATCTACCAGCTAACAAAAAAAATACTGTTGTTTTAAACCTCCCATATATACAGTTGGCCCAACTAGACATTCCAGTCATAAATGGTGCTTGCAATTTAATACTAGTTCTTCTTGTTTCCTCATGAATATCACAAATAAAACCTGGAACAATAATTTTAATCATACTATTGATACTAATAAAGCATTACAGTCATTTCTCTCATTTATTATAAGTGTTTGTGTTGCTGTGACTCATGAAAAATGTACATTTAGCCCCTCTATAATTATGTTTTTGTCTATTTCTATTTTTGTCTATATAGTTTTTGTCTAATTTTGCAGATAATATCTGTTCATTTTCAAAACCTTTTAACAACACTTAAAAGCCCCTATCTCCTGCTTATGTCCCAATACCCTAACAAAGTTATATATAATAAACTGTATATTAAACACATGGCTTTAATGTAGGGTTTACGATAGTTGGTTTACTGGCTGATGCAAAAAACAGTTTTTTAGAAAAAAGTATTCTGGTTCTTTTAATTGCCTGGATCTTTTATCAGAAGAAACATGTGATCAAGAAACCTTAAGTGTCTTTTTCCAAACCTTACCAGGTGATGATAACAGGGAAGAGGGGAGTTAGAACAGTCTGGGTGATCATGAACCAGACCACTGCCCAGACGCTACCAAGTGCCAGACCACAGATTATCTGTGTCGATGTGTGATACTGAAGATATACCCTGCAATCACAAGCAGCAGTGAGATCTCAGTATTGAATGAGTTGCTGTCTAAGCCAATAGAAGTTACTTTTTTTTAAAAAAAAAACTATTTGAAACAAATAAAGTTACCATTTCAAGTAATTCTGCACAATTAATTATGGCAATGTTGATATATGGCATCATTTCTAAACAGTGGTTCATATCATTCATTTAATAAGTACATTGAAAGTGACAGGGACACAGAATGATGGTGGAAAAAGTTTTGATATTGTATTGTTGCTTGCTTATTCAATTAAGAAGGTAAGACAAAAGCTTAAAGTTGATACTTGTACAACACTTGTTCATCTTTATTACTTGTAAATAAAATACAAATATATAATATATAGTATTTATTGGTATTGTTGTCACAATGCAAGAAGCGTCACTTACCTACTAAATGCAACAGCCAAAGCCAAGAGAACAACACCAAGTGCGACGGCATGTCTCCAGAGGTTGTCCATTAGATCGTCCCAAAATGTAGTCGACTGAGCATAATGCAGCCTGGAATTTCATTTCAACTGGTACAACTCAACAAATTATAATCAAAGAGCTCAGAGCAAAAAAAACAGCCTAAGCAACAATTTCAGACCATCCTTCCAAAACCTCAACATTTTCCAGTCTCATATGCAATGCTGTAAAGGATATATGACTCAGTTCGATATTTCCCATACAAATCACACTCTCATTTAGTACGTAAAGTTATCCAAGGCAAAAAGGCCACCAAGGCCGACTCCAACAATCCCCTGGTCATGCCAAATTTTGCATAAAGGTTTCACTGAGTGTGTACTTGCCTATAACTCCCTCAACAAGTAAGCACTCATATATCTACTTAACGAATTCTTATTTTTCACAAATGGCAAGCATCACAGAATTAACATCAGACACATGGATCTTCTAATGTATGACTATCCCTAGCCTGATCCTCAAAGTATCAGAGTTCCTTCAGATACAATGGCATCAAAAACTGGATTATCCTACCATCTAGTACAAGAAATGTTTGTGGCCTTCAGAGTTTAAAGAAGAGCAACAAGATCAGTTTTCATAAAGTAAACTAAAATTGTTTAATAACTATTGTATCTAATAATTATTGTATCTAAACTAATTGTTTTCGAAGTGTACTAACAGGGTTCCCACTGAAAATAAGGAATGAAATTCCTAGAATTTTCCACGGCCTGAAGTCATTTTCTATGACTCAAAAATGCCACTTTCTTGACATATTTTCACTCAATTACAAGATGTTAGGATACATGTTAGAAACTTTCTGGCAACTAGAAATAGTTGGGCAAAAAATTTTGAAACTCCATGACTTTTCTATGACCTTAGTCATTTTCCCAAATTCTATGATTCTACCAGGCCTGGGAAATGCATTTTCAAATTTCATGACTTTTCATTCATGACTGTTGGAACCCTGACCAAAAAGTTCATGTTTTTGGTTAATAACCAAAATAAATTAATGAATAATAGAAAACAAATAATTAAACAAATAAATAGCTGTACCAAGACTCACAACCACAATCTTTAAACAGACCCATTGTAAATCATTGGGAAAACTGAAACAACAGTGTTTTTTTGTAACTCACCTGCCATAAATAAAACATACAGAATAGAGAGAAAAAAAAGCCATAAACTGTGAGTGGTCTGACGGCATCCCATAACTACTAGGAGTAAAGACATGAGTACTGCAGGGTCGGAACTGAGCCAGTATATGTTTCACTGATAGGTTGATGATCTCACCCAGCAGAAGGCCACTGAAGAAAGTTATCTACAGAATGGCATACATCATAGTTAATTAATTAGGCGATAAGAACTTCTTTCAGGGTAAATCCTAAATTCATCATCTATATGACAATTTGAAAATAAATGTTTATGATAATTTTTATTATTAACAATAAAAGTGATAATAATAATAAATGTTTAAATTGATTCTAATGTAATCAGTTATCCATAGTATTAATAAATAATTTATACAAACCACAACACTGTCTTTGGGAACACCAGAAGAATACCCTGCCACTATTGTTCTTGAACTGCGCACACATTGCTATAGTCTATAGAACGATTGACGCGCAGAAATAAAATACAACAAAATTACAAATGTTAAATGGCAGCAATCGTTTATTGATTGGTGCGTATTTTGCAGTTTGACCAAATTTGTATCAGCTCAAAAAATCAATTTTTAAAAACAAAGATTTGTTCTGCAGCATGCTGAAATTCCGATTCGAAAGCTCAAGATATTGAACAGACGCGACCTTACATTTGTCGTGGACGTTCAATAACAATCTGGCAAACTGCCAGGCATATTGTTTACTGTCTTTACTTGTAGCTTTAGCTTACCGTATGCACCTCTCTCCGAAACACTATCAGCGTGATAAAACCCACAATGATAAAAATTGGCATTAAAGAGCACCATGCTAGAGCCTTTCCAACAAGATCACCTGATGAAAATCATATAAACATAGATTAGACGAAGCCCTTCAATAAAAATTGAAATGAGGATTTACCAACTAACCGGGTCACAATCTCGATGAACATATTTCACGGTTGATTTCGCGAAATGCAACAAAATCACATTTACTATACCTTCTGGGTATTCTACATGTAATAATGATACTGTTTTCCATTTAACGTTGTCCCCTGCTAAGTCAAAAAATAAAGAATTCTTCGCATTTTCACAAGCTTTTCTCATCACGGGATCCGCCGCCATTTTGAAATTCCCGACACGCTTTGCAAGCGTACTGCCGCTGACTTGCCTTTGTTTTGCGGAGGCCTGGACACCAACTGTTTTAATGCAGAAATGTAAAGATGGCGGAACAATAAAACAAAATTGGACTCCATGGAGACAGTCAAGTTTTCTGGTTTTCGCTCAGTCTCAAGATGTATAAGCCATAGTGAAATATGTTTGCTTTTTATAATTCAGCTGTCCAATTTGTTCTGTTTTTCTTTGTATAAATCATCGACTTTCGCTCAGACTCTGATTCTCATACTCTAAGTCTTGTTGAAATGGTAGATAATTTTGTCGGAGAGAGTTGCAGTGGCGACTGCTCAAGAATCTCTTCAGCTTCTCTTTCCTCAGACAGACTGAGGTCCGAGGCTTTCAGAGAAGAACTTGAATATAGCATTGAAGATGGGGATATCGAAATCAGACCTCCGAGTGGAACAGGATATCAGGTAAGTACTATCAACTATGTCGTATGTGTCCCAGGAAATCGGTGGCCCGGGCCATTTGGCCTGTCTACCAACCAAACGGATTTTGTATGATCGCTCGATAGCTACTTCCGGTCTGCTGATTCTCATCAATTAACTAATCAGCTATAATTAATTAATGTGAGAGTCAATTCCAGCCACAACTCAGCATCCCCCCCCCGGTGGCAAATCCCGGTCATAAGATACAAGATGAGTCCTGGAGGGCCAGACATTTGGCAGTTAATAGTGTCCCAGCCCCGAGCATTTGCAAAAACAAAAAAAATGGCCTCCTACTGACCATAATTTGTGTGGTATGAAAATTGCTTCAGAAATGTTCAGTGACATTGAAGTAGTTGGATGTCTGTCTGGCAACGCTTTCTCAAAACTGAAAAAGAAAATATCAGATGAGGGTACAACCCCAGTACACACCCAGTCTGATGGACTAGGGGACCCGGCATAGTAGGAATGGGAGGTGGGCATTTGCAAACAAAAATTGCTTGCTGGGCCAGACATTTGATCACTTTTGCTCAGGGTTCACCCGGGACTTTGCCCAGAGGGAGGGGGAGGGGAGATGCTGAGTTGTGGCTGGAACTGACTTGCATATAAATTGCTAATGGCACAGAATAATGCAAAAGTGATATGGTCATTATTTAAAACTCATTATAATTATATAAACTACAGTTTAACAGGGATTTCAGCCACCGATAAAAATCGTATCTAGACACCTTCATGAATGAACACTAATAATTTTATGTGTTTCAGTATCGGCCAATCGGCAATCTTCTTGTTTTATTATCACAACAGCCACCTATAGATACCGGTACATTACATACAGATGACAGTTGCTTTGCATCGATAACTCATGTGTTTGTAGTTTATACAGTACAATAGATAGAATAATACATGGACACTATATGGAACTTTTCTCCTTGCATTCAAATTTGATGTGTCACTTGTTTATTGTGCTCACTGATCAGATATGTGTAATATATTAAAATATTTTATTTGATCACTTGAAGATAAGTTCCGTATGCATATGTTTTATTCTTTATTTAGAAAAATTACTGTTACCATGGTTGCATAGACCAAATTTGACATGGTAATTAATTTAAACAAGTAAACTAAAGTGCTGCTACCATGGTAAGCAATCTGGTGGTGACTCTCATTTATTATATTACTTCATAAATCACATTGTAGATTGAACTCATCATAGAGCAGTACAAAGTAACCTCGTTCATAACAATACATTAATTGAACTACCGTGCTCCTGACTGTAGTCCTGAAGTGAATTTCAAAGGGTTGTGTAAATACTGAAAACAAATATTGTCAGTTGATTTTACAATCTGTACTAGTTCCTGTGTATAATAATAATTATTAAAGTCTGTTTCTCATAAACACATCAATTGTTGCAACCAGTTGCATAGGGGTGTTTGCGAGAATCATCAAACTGTTTGCAACAAACTGCAAACAATTTGCGACCAGTTGCAAACTCTTTGCGATGACAATCCCATGTCACCTATTTCTCTTTGTCGTGTCCCAAACGGTCACAGACCTGCTGAAAGATAGAAAAAATTCTTTTATATTGTTTTATGGCTTGTTTGCCATTGTCAGAGACGAGATGAGACATGTCGGAAACAAATGGTAAAATGTATATTCCCATTATTGCAAATGATTTGCGTTGGCTTGCGAGCACCCCTCAGCAAACTGTTTGCGACAATTTCTGTCTATATGGGACACAGGCTTAGCAATTGACACTGAGTGCATGTTTCCTCATATTAATCAAAGCAACCTGGCAAGCACATGAGCATTGATACAAGGTTATCTCAACTGAGTACAGGTATGTGGCCTTGAATGTCATCTGATATATTTGGATGTATAATGGATACTGTCAGAACTCCACTTACAAATCAGCTAGGGTATTTATTTGAGATAAATTTAATTTTTTTATCTTAAAGCTTAAATACTTGTATGCAGGCTGAAGCTTATCCAAACTAGAAGAGAGCAATTGTTTGGCCTGCTACCTTCAAATTGACACCAATTATATTTTCAATATGTGCAACTGAAGAAAATATATATCAGTAATGATGAGAATGAGGGAATAAGGATATTTTTTGTAAATATTTTTTCATAGTTCCTGATGTTGGAACTGATCAACACATATGGATGATCCGGAGGTGTGTCAAATAGTAATATAATAAATAAATGTTGCTTGTCTGTCATATAGACAATTACAAAGGTAATGGAATCACGAAATATGGTACTACTACTTACATGTAATTAAAGTAAATGTTGTTCTCTATAGAAGACAAGTCATCTTTATTGAGTCCTGAGCCTGCACTGGCAGATGATCAGAAACAGCTTCTCACACGTCATCAGACATCGAGGGTGTGTCTAGGTGTCCAGCCAATAAGGATCCAGAAATCCAAGCCCAATTGCTATACTACATCACCATTTAAGCAGGGACCACTGAATGAGAAACAGGGTCCAGTAATGGTGAGTTGAAGGGCCTGAACCACAGGGATCCCACAAATTGTATGGTATGAAATCAATGAACTATAGTGAGTGTAAGTTAATTCAAAATGTCTGCATTGCCATGGAAACAGTAAAATCTTCACAGAAATTGGGGCAGTGTAAATTTCTATAATTTATAATGGTACTTTTCTTGCCAAGATTAGATTTCATAGTTCTTGCCCTTCTGACATAATGACCCTATGAATTATGAACACCCCTGTCAAGACTAGTACTGTGTTCAGCCATCTTAAACTGTCATTCCACACACCTTAAACTGAATTATTTAGTATTTTAACCAGCTTTTAGCACTATAATTATGTATATAGACCAACATCTGGATTTATATGTAATTGGCTGCCCCAGGTGGAGGAGTTACTCCCTGGGGGGGAGGGGAGGGGGAGTGCTCACATGTAAATATGGCAGCTCTGATTTTATGAAAATGTGTCACTGGTCAACTTTTTGTCTTGTGATGTTCCAAAGGTGACAGATCCCAGCTATAATCTGAAACTCAGAACTCAGGCAGGAATAAGAGTGGTTCGTGAACAAGCTGCACGGCCCAAGACTTCTGCTCCACGGTCTACGCCCCATTCCACACATCGCAATGTTCTCCGAAGAGGAAGGTGGGGAGTTGTTGAACTGTATACATGTGTTGAGCTTTGTTTGTGTCATGTACACATGGCAGACATCTGGGACCCCAGACTTGTGAGACCCCCAAACTTCTGAGGTCCCCAGCCTTCTCAGACCCCCAAACTTCTGAGGCCCCTAGCCTTCTCAGACCCCCAGACTTCTGAGACCCCAAAACTTCTGTGACCCCCAGCATTCTGAGACCCATCAGACTTCTGTGACCCCAGCCTTCTGATGTGATCAGACTCCCCTGCAGCCTTCGCAGATCCCAGACTTCTGAAACCCCCAAGATTTCTGAGACGCCCTGCCTTCTCAGACCCCCAGGCTTTTGAGACCTCCATCCCTTGCATGCAATCAGACCCCCCCCAGCCTTCTCAGAGCCCTCAAACCTCTGAGACCCCCTGCCTTCTCAGATCTCCCAGCCTTCTGAGACCACCAGACTTCTGAGACCCCCAGCTTTCATAGACACCCAGCCTTCTCATATCCTCAGCCTTCTCAGATCCCCAGACCTCTGAAATGCTTAGGCTTCAGAGATCCTTGGATTTTTGAGACCCTTCAGACCACTCAGCCTTCTTACACCCTCCAGCTCTCATAGACCCCCCCAACCTTCTGAGACCCAAGACTTCTGCAATCCCCCCAGTATTCTGAAATCCCCCAACTTTGAGACCCAACCTTTGAGACCCCCAGACAGGCTTTAGTATTTCCAATTTTTCTGTGACAAGGTTTTTGATACTCATGGTTTAAATAAACATAATAAAATCACAGTGACTATATACTGTACATATCTCCTTGAAAATATTCGATACATCGTAATAAATTCATTTTGTTTTGAACTGTAGAATGAAGCACATTGGTCGACCAATGACAGCCTCTGGACCATCTGTGGACAAGTGCAAGGGAATCATGGCACACTGTAAGGCCTTGCTGATGACCTTTTTGCAGTTTATAGAGTTTAATATTAAATAAGTATGTAATAAATATTACATTTTGCTAAGGTATTCCCATATTTTCATTGACTCATTGTGGCCATACATGTCATGCTAAATAAGTCCAAGCCCTTCCTTTAGAAACTTTCTAGAATATTCTGGATAAACTCTTGAAACAGCTCTTTGATTTTCCTTATTTACTGTGGAGTGAAACATAATGAAATGCAACTGTGTGATCACCTTTGTAGTTGAGTTGGCACTGGCAGCAGTTTTTGCAATTTTAGAGGTTGTTGGCATTTGCATTGTCATGTTCTTTGTTCCACCCTGTAATATTATTTCACCCTGTACATTAAGTATGATTGTGAAAGTGAATGTTATCATTCTTCCAGGTTGAAGTCATAGTTGGAATTTTTAAATCAATTTCTGGAATTTTGAATCTTGCTTTTTTTAAACAGACGTTTCGACCAAAACCATCGGTCTTTCTTCAGTGAAGGTAAGTCACCATGAACAGAAAGGGCCAGGGGCCCTGGTCACTTCGGACCGGGCCCTTTCCTCTGTTCCTCGATGTTTGTCATGTGACAGCTCACTGTCATGTGACTAACTTTCACTAATAAAGACCGATGGTTTCAGTTGAAACATCATCTGTTTTAAAAAAAGCAAGATTCAAAATTCCAGAAATCGATTTAAAAATTCCAATTAAATATGATTATTTGGTACTACATAGTGTTTCGAGCATGAATCATAATGTTGGGTTATTTTTCTTCCAAGCCCCAAGAATGGTGTCTATGGACCTACCCCAGCTGAGTTTCATCCACAACCAGGGAGACTACTCTCGGACGGTATCTCCCAGCACCAGACCAGACACACCCGATGAGCTGCTCCGTCCTGACAGCTCAATACACCTTAACTCGATTGCATCCTCAGAGACATCGCAGAGTGGCAATCATGATGATGATGACAGCAGCTACACTGAATACAACTACAGTGATGATGACAATGATGATCATTTAGATAGTGATAATGATGAACAAGTTATTACTGTTGGCAAGAGCAGCCGAAATAGCAAGGGAGGTCCTGTTAAAGCATTTGTTAGTGGTGATGATAGTATAGATCTAGCTTTGTCAGTCTGTGCAACTGTTAATTCTGTAGAACATCACAGCTTCAACAAGGGTAGGGAAAAAGAAAAGGATTCTATAACAACTGGAGGTGGCGATTGCAAACCAGACAAGTTCAGAGAGAGGAATAACAAGGGAGAGGATAGTGATGATGATAACTGTGGCCCCCCTGGTAGCTCTTCAAGAGGTGCGGTTGGTTTGAGCCCTGACAGTGGTAGTTGCCATGGAAACAGAAATGAAAGTCAGGGTCGGAATGCTGACAGCCAATCCAGAAATGGCGGTGGAAACCATGGTAACAATTGCCATGGAGCAGACTACCATCTTAACAAATGGAACAACTTAAGCGATTCAGAACTAAATTCTTACATGGATGTGTCATCCAGAACATTTGGAGACAAAACGCCAGGGGATTGTAGTGTGTTGAAGAAACAAGAAGGAAATAGTAGAATAAAAGAACTGGTCACAGGTGATCAGTATAAAGATTTTCATTCGGCACAACCACCGGCCATTGCAGTGCACATTCATGTAAAAGGAACATCGAATACAAGCCGCAACAACAACAACAACAAAACAGATCCAGATCATGTGGAGCTAACACAAGGAAAGTCACACCCTCAAGACCATTCAAATACGTTACATGATTCAGGAGAACTTGTAAGGAATGTTTATGACAGTGACGACGCGTCGGATACTGATCGCATACCATCATGCGACATCTGGAGAACTCTTGATAACCTAAACCTCAGCATGTCAGAAACTGCATTTCACTCTGAGAGAGTGTCGACAAAGGCAAGGAGAGTACAGTCAGCTGGAGTTATGCGAAAAAGTTCAAAAGAGATTCCAAGAAATCATTTCACAGGGAAGAAAATAACCCAGGAGAATCGAAAGAACTCGCGTCCTTCCTCAGAAAAGGCTGGAAACAAGAAAGTAAAATCACCGAGGATAAAAGAGACTAAGAGCTTAGACAGTGAACAGTCTTGTCACGAACGGAACGCAGTGGACCTGCCTGGGTATTTCACCAAACAGTATGAAATATTAATGAGAACAGAGCTGGACAGAAAGGCAGTTGTCCCCTATAGACAAGTGCCAGGAGACAGTGAGACCATTTCGGTGGACAATCGCGCCAAAAATGACACTAGCATAGAGAATGGTCATAAATTGGACCGGGTTGACTCCGGAATCTCTTTGTCAGGTGAGTTGATTTATTATTTTTTTATTTGTCTGTTGTGAAGGCTGTGCACACATATATACAATATTTAATATATGATTTTTCTGTCCAGAGTCTAACTCACGGGCTTTAGTTTCTAGGCATTACTTATCATTCATCTGTGTGTAGAATGATTACCCGCTGCTCTGCTAACAGAATTCACTTGTGAATATAGAAACATAAAAGAAACAACAAAATGTAAACATATTGAAATGAAATGTGAATACATGTGTTGATATCAATGCTTTATGGAACTTGAGAGTAACGACATGAGTGTAAGCTGAGAATCAAAGGTAATTTATGATGCTGCATTGCCAGCCAAAACTGCCGGCTTTTCTGACCGTGATTTTTCCCACCCATACACAAAACAACATTAGAAAGGAGGATTTGGGGAAAAGGAAGCCCTTTTCCAAGTTTATTGTCTGAGAATGAGGTTCAGTTGCACAGTAAGGCAGACTGTGGTCGTAAAATTATTTACAGTTCAAGAACTAAAATGAAATTTTCACGTACCGCTGGATTTTGCAGGAACTAGTGGCAAACCCGCAGCATCAGACGAGACAAATATTCAGAGCTCTTCAGAGATGTTTTCTACCTGGGAAGCTGATGGCTCGAGCAATGATACGTGTAGTATTTATAGCAACACATCACTGGAGTCAGACGTCAGGGAAGGAGAAGTTGAGACAATTGATAACGACTCTCAGGTGAGGTATCTTAGGGAAAGTGTATAGGCCCGACATTAGGAGTTTAGTTTCACAGTAAGTTATACCGTACGAAACTGCTGCTGTAAGCAATAGTTCTTCACATTAACATACGACAAGTTAATTATTATTTGATAAAAACGGTTGATCAAATACATCTATATTCTCGTTTTCAGATCAGTGGCAAAGAGATAAAAACAGTTAAAAGGTGAGTTGGCATGTTTAATTTATGGAAAGAAATTGGTACCTAAATATTTGATAAGAAGACCTTGTTACTATT
>JAOBYE010355984.1:0-14822 GCA_025403585.1 Parazoanthus swiftii
TGCAGTTTCCTGAGCACAGGAGTTATATGGTCAGTTAAAGGCCTTCTACAGAAGGCCAAAAAATTTGACAAAATTCGCGCTGCTGCGTTCGGGACACGTTTGAGTTTGTCTAGTTCGGAAGTTGGCAAACCATACAGGATCGAATTGCACGAGTCAAGATTTGGTTAAAATGTAAGCATGCACTTCCATATATAAGATAATCAGGGTATGTAGTTTTTGGATTTTCGGATGTTAATCATAAACAGAGTCTAGAAACTACGCGTTCTAGCTAATAAATGTGCGAAATTTGTGCTGAAACCCATGAACAGGGTAAGAATTTCCAAAATCTTTTCTCGTAAACAGGGTCAGGGTTTGAGTGGCATGTAACCACGGGCCATTATTATTTTTGAGTCATTTTCACTTTGCTATATACACATGCAGAGGTTTTACGTTGTCACTTTTGAGCACATTTTTGAAAACGAAGGCATAGTCTGTGAATTTTGACTTAATCTTGGCAAAATTAGACAAAATTCCAAGTACAGCCAGGAGCGTAATATGCCACTTAGCTTATAGTTAAAGGGGCGCAACAACTTTCACTCCTAGAAAGAATCGTTGCTTTCCCGACATAAAAAGCAAGCTAAAGTGCAGCACAGTTTAGAAAATGCGGTTATGTTAGAAAGTAAGCTGTTAGAAATTTTCTACTGGAACAAAAAGCAACTAGATTTATATCGGAAGAATTAGCTTTTAAGAAAGCAAAAACAACTCAAAAACATCTCAAATATAAATACCGTTTGTTTGTTCGCGGTCTTGTTAGAGGTCACCTTCCTCTTATCGATATTATTGGGTAAATACTTGTTATGGTTTTAATTAAAAATATATCTTGCACTTCAAACACAATTCGTAATAATATTTGCTTCGCATTTTGTTAATTTCAAATCGTTCAATTAAGAAAACGGTCAGTTATGACCGTTATTATGAAATGCCGATTTCAATAATTAACATTATAAAAAACTATTTACCCCGTGTTTACTTTGAAAGAAGAAACTCCAGTATAACTGCTTCTTAACAACTCTTTAGGTCAAAAGATCATTTGATTAAATTAATGAAAAAAAAATGTATTCTCTAGAACTAGAACAAGAAACGGATCCTATACTCACTCAGTTAGACACAAAATTTATAAAAAAATCCATATGGGAGGGCATAAGGAATCTGTGCGGTCTTTGTCATTCACTGATTTTTCACGAAATCAATAATTGACCGACGACAGTGCATCGTACTGACTTCGAAAGAGAATCGAACCGATCATTTACACGAAGCTTGGTGTGTCAAATTCAAAACTCAAACGACTATGTCTATGAGCCCTTACAGACAGGAAAATCACTTTTTGAATTTTAAGAAAGAGAAAAAACACTAGCTTTTAGAGCCACATTTAAACTGTCATAGTAGGTGCGTTAAACAAGATACTAAACCAAGTGTTTTTGACTAGCTCCGGTGTGAAATACAGCAAATACAAAAAACAGTTTGATATACCTTTTTATTAACACAAAAAATTGTTTTTACAATAAAGTACTAGTTATGCAAGGTAATTTCAAATGTTTCATCATTTTTGTAGTAAAATGTTTTTAACGCACAGATAATTTGTTAAGAACTAATAGTTTTTAAGTGATTAATAATTTTTGTTTATAAATATTGACGAATAAATCTAATAAAAAGTGAACAAACAGCGGACTATTGCAATTAGTCGGCTTGCTAAAGGAAAAGATGTTGGATTATTCAAACAAGTTTATTGCGATTTAATTGTTTAGGACCCTCGCTCAATGACACAGGCTCGCTATATTAATAAACGATAATAAACTTTAATAATGGTTCTATAAACAGAAACATTGGTCCATAATTATTATAGTAGGGAACCAATAATAAAATAATTAACGTTCCTTTTCCTAATTATTGAACGCACAAGAACGAAATTGAGATCAGGCGAGAACAGGCGAGATTGGGCGTGGTTTGGCTCATTAACAGGCCGAGTCTCTTGGCGTTGTTAAAAATCAGGAAAACCACAAAACTTCATATAGTTTGTAAACTTAACTATTTTTTGATGCATATACGAACAACAGCACTTTTAATTTTAATTACCAAATGCACTGATGTGCATTTGAATTTCCTTTCAAATCGATTCAAACCAGAGAAGAGGCTTAGTCAAGCAAAAAATGGAAAACGTGGTGATCGTAATGCTGGCATGGGTAAACCAAGCTCAAAGAAACAAGTTAATAATTATACAAAATTTCTAGCTTTACTTTATATTGAAAATTAATAAACAAGCAGTCAGTATAATGATTCTGAAAGACATTATTTCAACTTTGGCAACTAACACATCATTTTGGAACAAATAATGCATGTGAATTTCACATGCTACTGTATATTATTGCCAAAACACAATTTGCGTTAAGTAAACTGGTTTTCTTTTGCGAAATCAGTGAAATAGTGAGACAAAGTATCTTTTTTTCTTCAAAATTTCAAGTCTTCAACATTGTTGGTAGTTGTTGAAGAACGAGCGTGAAGATAAGGATATATGTACATAAACTGACCCATGACAATTGGTAGCGTTTTTTTTTCGATATACAGAAAATATGAACAAAAAGGTGTCAGACTACAAAGCTATTCACATAAGCAATTTTGTCCAGTCCTTATTAAAATGAAAGTACACAACGCCTGGGTGAAAAACAAACTATGCAAGATATTCTGACTGGTAGTCGTTTTGTCGCCATCTGACATCGACCAGCAAAGCCATTGCCTTCTAGATTATCGATTGTTTGTCATTTGTTGCGGGTTTGTTTTCGCTGTATATCAAATCCGAAAAAATAGTTTGATGAAACTTGTCGTCATCAAAGCCTACCTATAGTTATATAACAATCTACATCTAATTTTAACATAAAGAGAACGACCAGCCCTTTGCATGCCATTGAAACCCAAACGGACGTGTCAACCGTCTGCCATTTAATGATTTGAAGAGGGCCAAGGAATTTATTGAACTCGAACCCCAACGAAGGGTCTGTTTATAAAGAGTTAAAAGAGTAAAGATCGTTGTGATTGGAAGCCTTGGATGAGCCATTCTTGGTGATTAGCTTATTGAATCCCTGCCTTCAACACCATAAAAGGTCGCAAATCTCGGTATTAGGCACTTCGATAAAACATACACCTACGAACATCAAGTTTCTACACTGGATGTGTTTGTCTCTTGACCTTATTAGAGATGCGCTGCTGTCAGTTCCAAATCTAGTTTTCCGTAGTAGCTTGCTTTCTACTCGTTCCTTTACACGAAAAGACCGAATTTCAAATGCAGTATCTTACAGAAACGCGTAGATAAAACATCTTTCTCTCCTCAAGTGAATGGGCATTGACTATTAGATACTTTTCATTCTTAACTTTGCAAGCTTTCGAAACTGACGGGCATAATTGTCTTGAACACGAAGAAAAGTTATAATTATATTAACGTTTGGTAAAGTTAAGGAACAATTCGACAAAATGTTTCATACCCACTTGTATACAACTTATACTTACGGCCAAAAACATCAACAGAACTCAGGCTTGTCAGAAATATTACCAAGAGCGCTTTTGCGAGCTCCATGTTTCAGAGCTCGGTGGACATCCAAGTAAAGTGCGTGTCGCTATTCCAGCTGGAGTTATACTGGCAGATATTTGCACTAAATTGACATTCGATCATCTGCACGGCATTTAAATTATGGTCGGTCGCTATACTCGACTCAACAAATATTTGCTGACGGCAAACATTCCTCGGCCTCTGGGAAAACGAATTGTGTCACAAACACATCGAAATCAAAAGTTCTGATTTTTTATGAATCACAAAAGAAACAACCTTTTATAAACAAGCAGACAGATTTTCCATAAAGAAAAACTTTTCAGCTTGCTCCAAACAAGGTTTTGCAAGGTTTACTTTTGACTGAAGTATTATTAAATAAGAGTCGAACAATTTAAACTGAATTTGTTTGGTTACCAGTGCTTTTGAAAAATTCTTTTTAATAAAATACGAAAAATTTGATGTCTGAAAAGTTTTCAGTGGCCAAGTAGAATAATTACGTTATTGAGTGTTAATAGAATTTGATGTGTGCATGTTTTACAGCACGATGAACCCCCAAAAAACTCTCCAAACTGTTTCTCATTTTGTTAACACTCGACCTTCCTAGCGGACATTTTAGATTAGAAACTTTGTATTAAAAACAATTTTCATCATCCCTCTGAGAAAACTAGAATAATGCTCCTCTTGCTAGAACAAGCAAATCGCTCACAATACCATGCAACATAGATACAAGCAGGTATATCGAAAAACATGTCAAATGAATGACATCAATGATGGTAAAATATAACAAATCATCTTGGCATGATAAATATAATGTCAAAGGAACAAAAGAAGAAGAAGAGAATTTTAAGAAGAAAAAGTAGAAAAAGAAAGAAGGAGGAAAAAGATGAAAAAAGAAGAAGAAGAAGAAGAGGAAGAGGAAGAGGAAGAAGAGAAAGAAGAAGAAGAAGAAAAGGAAGAGGAAGAGGAAGAAGGAGAAGAAGAACGGAGTGAATAATGCAAAATGAAAAAGAGGTTGAAACTCAGAGAAGACAAAAAAGGTGGATGATGATAATAAATCAAAAGAAAAAAGTTATTTTTGTAAGTGAATGACAAAAACGTTTAAATTAATTAAGCTATGTTTTATTGCTATTTACCATCTTTAATGAAGCAAAACAGTTGTGAAAACATGCTGAGTTAGGACACCTTTATTGATCACATAACCGTGTACATAGCTTTCAAATAAATTAAATTATCATTTTATATTGGAAACACAATGTTAGGTCTATTCCACGAGAAAATAGAAAACCCACATAATTGCTTATGCATTCTTTTCAGTGATTATCAGTATGTATTTTCAAGGAAACAAAATAAATTTCCAATTTCTAAACACATTTTTTATTCTTACGGAGACTTTTCCTTTTGTCTTTTCCTTTTTCCTTTTTTATGATTTCGAGGAAAAGATAATCATGCACGTTCTTATGTCGGGGTCAAGTCCGTTTCTTAGTATTTGTAGTAACTGCCCATAAGCACGCCCCTACTGGCCGTATACATAACATAACTTGAAACCTATAACTATGTTGCATTCAACGCATGAGCGGTAAAATCTTCTTACCACACTTTTTTTTAAAAAAGACTTTAAATTAATATCTGAAACAAAATCTTATTTAGCAGAAACTAAACAAATAACATTCAGCTGTGTAAAAACAACTAATTTTGAAATGTATTTGTTTTATGTTGCCACCACATTTGCGTTATCAATCTTTTAAGATAACAAAGTTCGAGCCGAATCTTTTTTAATTTGTCTCCAAGAAATTGTTTCTGCACTTTCGTCAATACAGTTTATTTTTACGTATTCCAGGTTTGATATTAGCTCCATCAACAACAACAACAACAACAACAATAATAGTAATAATAATAACTAGAAAAAGAAAGAAGAAGAAGAAGATGAAGAAGAGGTCTAGGTAACCATATTTGAACAAAACATGAGCTGCAAGACAAGAGTTGCGGCGCATTACAGTTTTAATAAGTATTGTGGTTCCCAAATAATATAAATATTTATATTTATTATATATATATATATATTTCCAAAAGGTGACCGACCAACAACCCACCCACGCCCTGATCTCTGACGACAGAGAACAAAAGGTGCATGCTCCCAGCGGTCACAATGAAAGGCAATTTAAACCTAAACCAAACTCTTAAGATAACCCAACAGTCACTATTTAAACTAAACAAAACTACCTGTTAACAAGCACATTTTAATTACTGGTACTAACGAGGTGACTGAGAAAACCTCAACAGCTGCCACTTTCACTCACATTCAAAAGTGATGTCTTACTAGCCTACCTTGTACCCCAATCCCCGGTCAGATGAAGCAACCGGCTGACTGCTTCGATTGGGTCTACAACTTAAACGAAAACAAAGGCAGTTAACAGCTGGACCACAAGGCAGACGCAACTCATTTTTTCAAGTAGCAGTAACTACCTTGTTGCTGACCCAGGCCGAGTTTGGCCGTCAGCTTCTCCCATAACACAAGGCCCCTTGGGTCCGATTTTGGCAGTACGGGGCTTTCATGTATGCTACGAACACGTCAAAGCCTTGAACTTAGCTAGAAAGAACGGCCAAATTGGCTATCACATCGTCCCGGCCAAACCGTCTGCTCTCCATGGCAACCGCTGTAGGCAACATGCGCATACAGTAGTTACCATGCCAACCCAGGAGGGAAATGGTTGTCAATCTCCGGCAGCCGGCTGGTCACAAGTCAAGACACACCAAGAACATCTAGCAGGACACATATTGGAATATAACTGAAAAGCCCTCCGCCAACCATCGACTTGCCCAGCCAATGAGGATCCAAGGATTTCCAGCTTTTCCAGAATAATAACAGTCACTGGAAATTGCAACTTATGATTGTTATTTTAAAAAAGTTTTATGATAACGTTTTGGTCATCGGCCTTCTTTTGTAAAATTCTAAATAAAATCACCAGGAAACCCACGAGTTATTTTATTTCCTATAGACTGGTTTGGTTGCCATTTTCCTTAACCCGCAACTGGACTTATCGGTCAGAGGTAATTCTTAAGTACTCTACAAGAACCAGTTTGTTTTGCATAGTTTAACCTTGGAAAATGTATCTACTAAATGGGAGCCGAGTCCTGGAACTCTGAGCTTGAAAAGTGTGGTCGCTTTATTCATTGCAAAATCAACGTTAACCGCAACATTAGACAAAAAAATGACAATAACTGGTGTACTTGATCTCGTCTGAGGAAAACTGTTATGGTCTCTTCATTGACTGGGATTCTTAGTGGGAAGCCTTGGGACGCGAGTTTCAACTTTAGATGATGCCAAGCTGACAAGGCAGCTGCTAGTTCATTTTCTAAGTAGACGGGAAAAAGCTCAGCTTGCGACATGGCGAGAAAAGATAAAACTGGAGGGTTGGCTGGTTTAACTAACTTTGTATTTGATGGCGCGTCTTTTGCAAAAACAACTGGGTTCGAATGTTGTAAAGACGAAAGCGAGAAGAAGAAAGGTGAGTTTTTTTCTTTTGATAGTAAATTTTGAAGCGACCGCAAATGATACATTGTAATTCTAATACGATTGTATAATGTATTGATAATTCTAGTACGATTGATAATTCAAGAATCTCGATCGGACCAGAGTGCGAGATAAGAATTTTATGTGACCTACAATTTTTTATTTTTTTTGTTTGGGAGACAAGATTATTTCCATTTGAGTTGTAGGTTTCCATGTTTTTAGCCATTAATTAGCCCCACTTCCTTAGTAAACATGTAGGTGCAGACGCAAAAGAGACGCAGCTAAAAAACTCGGTATGTAAAACTCATCTCGCAATGAATTTGACTGGCGGACAGAAAAAAGTCCTAACTTGTAAGCTTTAAAATATGTCATCATGAAAGTATTGAGAAACACGTATCTGTGTATAGCAAACTCTTCTTGTAGTCCCGCAAAAACAGTACTGATCTAAGAAAGACATAAATAGTTACGAACATTTAAGACCAATATCAAATAAAGCACATTTGACGGGGGGAAAGTAGACTTGCTTACTGAGAGACATTCACGTTATAAGTGGAAACCCCGGAGAACCAATCGCAAAGAAAAATTATTTTGGTTGAAATCTACTCGGCCAGAAAGACGAGAAGAACACCTCCGGAATACACTCAGTCAATGTCCGAACAGTAAGTGCAATAGAAGACATGAAAAACCTTCTGATGCAAGATCAGCTAGGAGTTAAGCCTACAAAGTTATGTTGGTGCGATGACAACACACTGAAAGAAAACAATTCATCAAATCAATCGCAGATTCCACTGAAATGCATGGTCAACGGTAGAGTTCAAGTACGCATGCCCTGGACAGACGAGCAACTGCAAAACGGCTTACGATCGAATGGTCTCTTCCGAAAGAACGCTTCAAAGAAAGAACTGCTTTGTTGACATTCAAATGAAATCAACAAACTATTAGATGAAGAACTTATTAGAGAAGTCCCAGCAAAGGAAGTAAACTATGAAGAACAAGAATGTTATTTATCCTTACAAGCTGTGTTCACTCCTGACAGAACAACCAAAATCAGATTCGTATTTGACGCACCAGCAAAGGGACCAGATGGCCAATTCCTGAATGACCACCTCGAAAGGGGCCAAATTATATCAACAGCCTACCCAATGTTCTTGTGGCATGGCGCTGGGACAGAGTCGCCTACAGTGGACGAAAAGTGTTCAATCAAGTACTGATACATCCTGATGATCAAGTATTCCATCTTTTCCTGTGGAGAAAACACCCTGCATGAATACCATGAAAGAACTACCAGCGGTTACCGCTAAGCTTTGGAAATAAACCAGCCCCTGCTATAGCCACCGGCGCAATCAACACGCTGGCCAGAGCTGCTTAAAGTTCTTCAGCAGAAGCTGCACAGGAACTCCTTACCCACACGCACGTTGACAATATTAGTGGATCGAGCCAAAATGGAGAAGAGGCAAAAAAGTTACGAAAAACAAGGCGCCATTTTGGAGACAGGGTTTCAAGTCAAAGCGTGGCATTCAAATGCGGTGTCAAAGAGAAGTCCACGTTTTTTTAAGCCACAACTGGAGCAAAGTAGAAGATACATTTACGTTCAAAAAGCAAGAAATAGTCACCGATGTACACAAGCTAACGAAGAAATCTCAAGTGCTTCGCCCAGCTATGGGACACAGTTGGCCTCGCACTTCCGCCTGAGTTCCGGTCACTATCGATGACATATTAGAGTGCCCTCCAGTTACACCGAATGACCTCCTCCTTGGAGCCTATCTTTCACCACCAGCAAAAGAGCCAGAAGACAGAGTCAATTAAAGCCTCCTCGCCAGAAACACACAGCAAAGATTAATAGAGTTCTAAATCGCTTGGCAGAAGTACTTTGCACCAATATTACTACCAAGAAAAAGTAACTTCGTATCAGGGACAATGTACAAGCTGGAGATTTAGTGTTGTTGTTAGGTTTCATTAGCCATACAAAGACAACGCCCCCTAGAGACTTCAGTAAGTAATAGAAATATGTAGCCGCCCAAAAACGGACGGAGAGAGAGAATACAAGTAACATTATCAAGTCATTAAAAAAAAACTCGTGTAGCAGACAAAGGAATCACAAGTTGTACGTACGATATTTTTTCTTCTTGTATTCATATGAACTTAAGGATAACCACGATACTGTGATTTTTCTAGTTAGACTATTACAAATGTGAGCCGAGGATAGAATAAAGGTCCATAAAAATAAAAATTAAATTACCGTCGTCAAGTCCGAACATTTTCACCCTTACGTGAGCAAAACAGTAGAACTTCCTAGAGGCCGCCCGTTCAGTGCAAATTAAGATGTTTACATAGTTTTTTAGTATTTGCGTGGCGCTAAACCCATTGCGTGTTAAGTCAAAGTGAAGAACTTCAATCTTTGCGAAGCACAAGTAGAGGACATTGTTACATGCTGTTTTCCTTTCCATGTTATGTTGTATTAGCATTTACATAATTTGTATGTTCGATTTAGCTTTCCGTTTAGTTTAATTTAGTTTAACAGTTGTTATTGTAATTTATTCTAGTTTCATGATTACACTATATCGGTCTGTACTCAATGATAGATGATTATTGCGTCAGTCAATACCCGAATTATGTAGATGGCCATTTCACTACGTAATGTGCAGTTGCCATGTGAGACCAAGGCACTGCAAATTATTTTACTTCCGGTTTACGATGGACCCTGGTCCGTGCGAGCTCTTCCAGCGAGCCCTTTTTGGTGTGCTAACAAAGAAATTTTTTGTTGTTGTTATTTATTTATAAACTCCAATTCTGAAAAAGATATAAAATTTTTACTAGACTACCAGGTTACATAGCAATGTGATAGTATAATGGGCCTTGTAAGTGTTTGACATTGAATGAAAGAGTAATTAATCGTAGACCGAAAAATATATACACAACAGGGGTAGTCCAGTTGACAGAAAAAAATGGATGTCAAAGTTTTGATTAAGGGCTAATACAATGTAAAAGGCGAGTCTTCACTAGCCTTGGGTCTTGGAGGAGGGAAACCCTGATTAAGCTAAGTACATAGTGCATGTGCTAGTGTATGGGAAATCCAGTTGTATATTATGTTGATCCCAAATTTTTGATACATAGTTTGGATGTCGGCTTATACAAAGGGTTTCAACTTTGGAAAAAAAAAACAGGCAGATATGTAATATCTGTACATGTATATTTGTTGTGTATACTGTAACCTCAGCTTATCCTTATTGCAGCTTTAGCAATTTGAGTAGAAGACTTTCACATTAACTGAACAATAAAACTGTCGCCTGGCCTTGTAATAGTCCAACAGGTGCACAAATCCCCATACCAACATGTAACAATCAGTTCTGGCCATTTATAATTCTTCCCACAAAGAGTACATTTCCTCTGCTGCATGCGCATTTCCTGAAGAACTGCTTCGATCTTTCTTCATTCACAAACTTGCTCCTAATTGATTCCATATTGTCTGGTGGCTTCTGAACTGTTTGTTCCTTTTGCCTGTTCTACTACTTTCAATTTAAATAAAGCATCATAATGCATTCTCTTTTTTAGAGACTTTTCCATCTTGAAATAAACAATAGAAGTCAGCACATGAACATGACGTGGCACCTGACCTTATGTGAATTTGCATAGTTAGTCGCAGATCAATGAATATTTGCACATTTCCCAACAGACAGATGGTTGATAAAAATACATGTATTTTTATGTAACTTTTGTAGCTGCATGCACTATAACTTTGTTACAGAATTTCTTGAAGAGGGAGTTCCTAAAAAACTATATTTTTGGTACAAACTGCACAACAGCAGCATAAAAAAAGTCATTTTTTGGTCTGGAAGTAAGGGGGTCAACTTATACAGAGAGTCTCCTTTACTGTAGTTGGTTTTTACGTATTTGATTCATGTTCAAGAGCACATGATTCATGATTCATTATTCATGATACCTGTGGTGTGTCTCCAATAGTTTGTTTGTTAATGGATGTACAGACAAATCTAGACAGATTATCTGACCAGATGATCTTGGACTTAAACTTAAAATTGTTTAGCTGTTTTAATTGATGACCCAAGTGATTAGTGTACAGCAACAAGCAATATGAATAATAAGTGTTTGACTAAATGAGGGGCTTGGGAATGGCAAACATTTTGAGGGGGAAAGAGGGGGGCAGTTTTAGACCTTACTTGGTTGTTAACCTTCACTTCCCAACCCCACCGACACCTCATGAATGGTCTGTAACTGTGCTATGCTTTTCGATTTATTGTCTTTGAGTTATGAAGCTGGATTTATCATTTATGCTTATGAGGCAGTGATAGGCTGCTCCCTTTGTCTGTTTCTGGATTTCCATGTACCTGTTTTAGGGTTAGATTTAAAATATACACAATGACTTCATATTAAAATCCGCCTACATATATAAACAAACATTTACCTGTCTGGTTGTCTTTCTTTTGGTATCGTATTGCTTCAAAACTCAAAGCTCCAGCAAGTCGTTTGAGCGAGGAATGTTCGGCTTCATACTTCATTCTTTCATACTTTATTTTGTCCTACATGTATACAGAATAAACATTCATGGCATTCCTTCACATCAAGTCCTTGGACAGCTACTGGTTTTCAATCAGCGGTGATTAATGTGCGTCGACGATCAATAGTTGTCCCTTTTACAGTTGCACTGACAAAGTTCGGTGTCACCCTTTGCTTAGCAGTCGAACGTAGACAATCCGTCTGTAATCTTCACCTTTGACCTGACAAATCGTCCATCCAACCATATTGGTTTTGTAGTCTACGTAAACAAACCATCAGATCTTCCCTTTTGTGAATTCATGATCACTTGTACATTACTTCCGTGCATCCGGATGAAAACTTCCCTCTCATCTATAATTTGTGAGATTTTTACCCGAGCCCCTTGCTCCTTGCAGTCACATTCCGCCGCCATCTTGGATTATCCAGATGGTTAGTCCCCAGGCCCAGTCGGTCCAGGGATACCCAGGCGATTTAAGGAGGGAAGTAGGGAGGGGAGGGAACTTGAGTCAATGAACCTGCGATGAACTTCAGTTTGATGAGTGTGATTTTATTTATTCTTCCACGTTAAGTTGCTCTGTTTCTTTTTTTTCGTTTCCTCTAACAAATGCCCAACCGAGACTTTTAACTAACAAGTATTAGTAACGTAACGTCCGCCCACTCCTGGCAAGTATTTACACACGTCAAGGTATTGCCTTTATCTTTTGATGCGCCGTGGTTTGAGATTGGAACAGTACTCGGCAAATCAGAGGCCAGAAAACTTCCCACTAAAACGGATTTGTCAAGATCTGCTGCCATGGAGTGATCAGTGCAACTTTGACTCACAAAGGTAAGACTAAAAGTTGAGAAGAGTCTGTTTGAAAAAAGGTGACTTTCAAGGATATAATTTTGAGAAAATAGTGGAGTTATTTAATTGTCAGTCAACTCGTTAATTTTGCTAGCGAAAAACCAAGCACTGTCTACATGCCGCGTCGCGTGTTCGAGTCTTCCACAGGAAAAAACCTTCAGTTTAGGAGTGCTCTCCTTTCAGTTCAGTCTTAAGTAAGTGATATTTAAAACTTCCCTTTATTTGTAGTGGGCTCGCTTTTAATTGAAGAATGTCAGCGGAATAAGAGTTCGAGCAATGCAAATCACGGCTTTTACTGCAAGTTTATATCATTAATCCATTATCTGAGTAAACTTAGATGAAAGAATGATCCGAATGAAAGTGCACAAAAGTAAGCTATAAATTGTTCCTTAAACAATAAGTATGCTATACCTGCTGTCCAAGAACTTATTCAGTTTAGAATGAACAATTTTATAATACTAAGTAAAAAGCAAGTTTTCCGACAACTGAATCACTTCAGTTTGCAGCCCTCTCAAAGACGTGTGGAGCAAATCAGAAATTTCTAATACCTTAAAAATGGCTTCAAATGTTGTTTTAAGAATTTATCAATTATTTGGACTATCGATGTATTTAACATTCCAAAAAGTACAGTTTGATTTATCCTATTTTTATTTCTGCCGAAATAACCGAAAATTAGCCAATTCAAAGCGAGATGCGATGGCAGCAAGCGTAAGTTGCCGCGAGTAAGCCGAAAATGCTGTTGCTCACTTCAAACTAACATTTTAAAGTTCCTTCACTTGATTTTATTTTCCTTCAATTGCTTTGACTGGACAGCCCTAAATAAAAAACATGAACGTTTTGTGGACACGATTATACAACAAGTCACCTGTGCATAGTTGTGCATGAGTTTAAAGCTCTTATAGAAGCCGTGAAAAGACAATTAAATTTACCTAAACCCTAATTAATTTGCTATTTATACTTTTAAGTTTCTTTTAAACTTCCAAAAATTATGTTTGGAGTTGTTCCTGTACCGTGGCATTCAATTTCTCACAATGTTGTTCTGTTTTTGTTCAGCTGAAAGCGGGAAGAGAGAGCTTGCCGCACCGGAAAAGAGAATAGCTATACATAGTCACAGTTCACCTAAAGATAGTTTGAGTTTGTTCTGTGACAAGAATGTTCCTTTCAAATAATTTTGAATGGAATTTTTATAAAAAAAAGAGAGTTTTGTTGAAAAGATTTGACGGTAAATCTATGTGTTAGCTCTATTGAAGCTGCGAAACTGATTGATTAAAAAGTCCAAAAATTTTTGTTTGTATTTGGAGTTGCTACACATACTAATTTATCATGATTTTTTTTCAGCAGGAGTTTCCAACAACCAAAGCCGGCTCAATCGACTGAAAATAAAACACGGGAGCGAGAACTTCCCAAGGTGAGGAACGTTAAATTTAGATCACTTTTTGCCGAACGTCAAATTAGTCAAATTAGTTAGAGATTTTTCTTAAGTATATATAAATCATTGGATTTTTTTTTCCTAAAAATTACCTGTTTTTTATTTGGCTTTAACAAAAGCGTGTTTTTAAGTCTCTTTGATCCAGTGCATGGCCTTTGAAACAAGCTCATTTATTCGGGACAGAGAGAAGAAAAACGCAAACCTGCATGCTGTTTTAGTCTACTCAATAAGTTTTTGTCTTTGATTTTGCTATCGGCATCGTTCACAACATCTTACAAAAAATATTAATTTGAAATAGAGTAGCTGGAATTATTTTTTAAAGATTCTTGTGTTTTTCTCTTGCTTTAAAGCTCACCCTTCCCAAAGTATTCTTCTCCGACCTTAGATTTAAGATATTCAGTTGTATTTGACCATGGACAAAACGGCAAAATCGATTTTTTTTTACAAAAATACGAAAGTCCAGAAAGCGAGAAGACTGTATTCCGCTCTGATCTGCGAGATTCAAGGATGTACAGTCAAGGGCAGATTTAATTAGGGGAAGGGCCACAGCTGTCTGGGAACGTTCCTGCTATTTGCCTACTAGTTTTATACTTTACTGACTGACGCAATTTGAATATGATAGTTTGACATCATATCGAGATTGTGTATGTTCTCTTGGTGGGGGAGGGGGAAGGTCACCCATAATTCGGGTGAAAGTAAAAGTAAAGGCACTTTATTTACTGAGGGTAACACACCTACATCCATAAGGTGTAATCTTCCGTGTGGCCCTCACCATAACACCAGGATTACCCTAGTCTTTTCGAGAAGTGCGTGGGTTCTTTTAAGTCCCCTGAGATAACATTACAGAAGACTAGACCAATGACTTAACGTCACTGTCCGCGGACGGTGTGGAGAAAGAAGGTCACCCAAAGTTCAACACTCGACCAGGCCGGGGATTGAACCCGGGACC
>JAOBYE010356095.1:0-14821 GCA_025403585.1 Parazoanthus swiftii
GGTATCCGTTGATGACCCGATAGTGGCAAAAACCATTTCTCTGGACAGTGTGTTGCAAGGACTATTCCGTTCTACTATGTCATGTTAACATCGCAGCAAAGGTCCCACACCTATCTTACTGCTGCATATTTCAAAATATGAGAATTCATAATATCTATTTTTTATAGGTATTGTTATTGTTTTTTTAAAAGAAACTAATGCAAGATTTTAACATTGAAATTTCCTCGAAAATATACTTTGCCAAACTGAAATTATTTTAAATAATGTCATTTATACTAAAAGTGTAGTATTATTAGATTTTGATAACACTATTTTGTCATATTTTGAAGTCCGTAATGTTCTAAGTGTTTCCGTTTGCGATCAGCAAGATTTGATGGAAACCCGAAATTTTGACACTTATGACGTCATTATAATATCATGTGTCAAGTGTTTTACATCGAATTAATTGGCTTGCGATTGTCTGTTAGTCCACCAAATTTTATTCCAATTCGTTGAATAGTTTCAGAGTTATGACCGCGGGTACTTTCTGCCCCCCCCCCCCCTCCTGTGCCCAGGAATCCCCAAAAGCCCGGGTAGGATTTGGAAAACTACATAGCTGCCAAATGTATTAGCAACAGCTTGAATACTTTTGGAGTTCCAGAGGTTTAGGAGGCATTGCTGCACTCTGAGTAGGGTTAGAAAAGATCGTGCTAAGAACATTTAACTTCAACTTAATAAATAATTAAAGTAGACAATACACCTCATTCATTGGTTCTTCTTAGTTTTTCCCATTAGTTGAAGGATTAATTCTAAAAAGCATTCGTAAAAAATTCTAGTCACTTTCGACAGAGTAATGATGTACGCCGCAAAACGTTCACGGCAACCTCACAAAAAACATCTTACTCTTTCCGACACAGCTTTTAACATTACCATGCACATAAAGTAGACGAAAGCTTTGCAAATTACCATAAATTAATTATATTTTCAAAGCCTTCCAAAACAATAGTGTCGTAGTTTATAAAACAATCTGTGGTATTTTTTCACTTTGGTTATTTGTTTACTTGGCACATTACAGTAGAAGGCGAAGAACTGTTTTCTTAAACTTCAAAAGCATTACAATTTCATTGACTTGAGAGTCATGCATCTTTATCTATTTTATCTCAGTCTCTTCAATTCATTTCGCTGGAGTTCCAACTTCTATTTCTTTTGAATGTTTTGTCCAGCTACAATCTGCAGAAAGAAGCAAGGAATACATTTTAAGTTGGCGCAGCGTCAAGAAACTTCAACATATAACAATTATATTGTTAATAACATAAAGGAAAAATTAAACTGTGAATTTGGACCCCACTTTTAAATGTAATTGGCCTCCGATTCGCCTCCGATTTGAAATTTCACATGTGCAATTACAAAATTGCTAAGGCAACACGGTCACGTGATCGGTTGACTAAGCGAAAAATTTCAGTGTTTACAGTAAGAAAAGCCTCTCGTTAGCGAACTGACAATGGAGATGAAGCGGAGAAACTATGGCTTCAATTTAAAATGAAGGCGATAATTTCTATAAAACTGAAAACCGGTTTAAATCGCCCGCCAAAAACATGCCGGACGTCGTTGCGAGTTTCCCGCCGGCGGGAACAACTCCCTGGCGTGCGCCACTTTACCGAAACTGGATCAATCGACTTTTCGTTTTTGTTGTTCTTGTGCGTAAAACTTCAGGTGCCTGATGGGGAGAACGTCGCTAAAAGAATGAAGAAGTTTAAACCAAGAACTCGATTAACAACTTTATATATTAAGGAGTTAAAATTAAAATCAACACAAAAACGAAAACTGACGGTTTGTTAACTTGAGAAAGACGACAAACGTTGTGTTTTCTCTGTGGTTGTCTTCACGGAAATTCTTGCTATTAAAGGAAAGAAGGACTCAATAAAAAATCGAACATCAACAGCAATTGAAGTGTAAGCTTCTTGCCATGGGAAAAACTATAAACAACGACTCGCAATGCCAATGGATTATATGTATTGCAAGCACGCCGACAAGGTATGTTTTGTTCAAACATGCACATTTTCCCTGTTTCTTCAAAGCCCATGCACGCCGCTTAAGGCGAGGGCAATTCTTTCAATTTGGCCGAACGACGCGTGGTTTTTCCCCAAATTGGACTTGGCCCCATTCGATTACCTATACTAAATCTAATGAAACAGGCCGAAATCCGATCTAAAAGTTTATGAAAACGCCTTACAAAACTAATGTGAACACTTTCATTTGAAGCTGTAGAGCATAAAATAAGCCTATAAAAGAGGAAGTGAGGGGCAACCAGTAAAGCCTCGACCATGCAAAGGTAGACGCAAGTCTTTGCAAGTCAGTGCAAGTTTTAAGCTAGCGTTTTTCTTTCGTTTCGTTTGGCCACCGACTTACATGAACTTGGACTGATTTGCATGGACTTGCACGGACTTTGAGCGAGTTCAAACTTGCATGCAAGTAGGTGCAAGATTTTCATCAGTGGCCAAACGAAATGCATGTTGAAGACAAGTTACAATATTAATTAGCCAAGTTGGAGGTTTATCATAATCTTAATTAACCAGGAACAGCTCCGATGATCTATTCCGGAGGTTGTGGGTTCGAATTCCACCAGGGTCAGAGATTTTTTCTCCTTCTATATGTGGGCCCATTTCCTTTCTAGGGCTATTGCTCAGAAGTTACTGCTTGGGATAATTGTACAACACTTACTACATTTTTATCATAAGCCACATTGTATAGTTATCCATATATAAGAGGAAGATGAGGCAAGCAATGTATCTCTCTTGCTTTACAACATTAAAATTTGAGAAATAAATGTCTTTCTAGAGCAGTAAAATGAACTAAGAATGCTTAAAACACAAGATACTAATAGCAATTAATCTGTACCAGACAAGAAAAAAAACCAGTAGAAGCATAGTCGACACCAAAAGACTGGTAGTGTTTTACCGTGTGTGTTTGTTTGACCAAATCTCTATTAGTTATATGTATAAACTAATAGCTAAAATAGGAATTAAAATAAGTGTTATTCGCTGTTCCTATCAAAACTGCTTCAGTTTTCCATTTAATAGCCAATCAGAGTACTCGTTATGTATAATCCTATTTGTAATACATCTTTTTTTCATTTAGATTGGATTAAAGGCAATGTTTGAAACAGTATACCAAACTCTTGATTACAGTATCTGTCAAACTTAGAACTAAGGCTTCGAGATACTGACAAGTTTTATTTATTTTGCACAATATGAGTACCATAAACGCTGTAATCTGCCCCCTTTCTCTAAAAAGCCCCCTCTCTTATAAGCCCCCCCCCTCCAAAGAGCAAGAAATGTAGTAAGCCCCCCCTCCAAAGAGCAAGAAATTTAGTAAGCCCCCCCTCTCTACTAAGCCCCTTCCCTCTGTTGGAGGATGTTGTTGAGCTGCAAATTGACTCTGACCACGACGATGATGAGTTGGAAACAGTCGAAGTGTGATGAAGCAGTTGATCTTATTTTAAAACACGAACAATGCTAAAAAGTTGAGGAGCTTTAATGAGCTGAAAAATAAACAAGTTAATGTTTACGTTAGCGTCCTTTTCAAATGAGTTTTTTCGTATTATATTTTTAAAAGTTTCAAGTGTTGCTCTATGTGCATTGCTATATAAGTTGACATACTGCAGTGTGTACAATCATATCATAACTTTTATCTGTTTAAATATTTGATACTGTTTCGTGTTCGTTATTATAACGCCAGAGTTGTTATTGCAGCTGGGTGACATTTCAAACTAAATAGTGTAGTTATGTCTTAGTCAGTCAACGAGTTTTAATTAACCCCCCTCGCTAATACGCCCCCCCCCCTCCAGAGGACCCAAATTTAATACATCCCCCCCGCTGGATTATTAGAGCGTTTACGGTAATAAACTCGTTGCTGATTGTATATGGTCTGTTGTGTTTATCCACTATCAGTTGAAAAAGATGCAGCAAAACTAAAGTAAGCACGTTATTTCTACGTTATGTTCGATTATATGATTTGACAGATGTAAAAATTGTTGATAGAAAAGTTTTTGCTGTGATATGCAATGTGTATAGCAGCTTAAGACTTCACTTGCCAAGCGTTGAGTCAATGCTACTCGCGAAATGATGTTAGATTAGATCTAATACATGTCAAACAAAATGTTCTTTTAAAGGTTGCTGTTACACCTTTCCCACACTAATTATTGTGTCTTTTCAGACGTTGACCGTTTAGGCCGTAAAATAGATAAATGAAACAAATAAACTTGAAATTCACTTACCTTAAAAACTTGCAAAGTGGCTCCGTTTTCCTTTGCAGCGACTTTGATCGCACCTGAACATGTTTCTGCACCTGCCGCAACGAGGACGGATTGGCATTGAGTCGCGCCTATTGGAAAGGACAGCATCTTGAGAAAAATTGTCCTTAAGTTTCTTCAGTAGTGTTTTTGTAGTCGTCTCTTTGATAACGTCACGAGCAAGGCTTTCCAATTCTTTTTCTTCCATCTCTTCTTCAGTCAGGACTTGATTTATTGTCGTTGTACCCCGAGCTTCTTTGATAAGTAGCTTTCCCAGTAGTATCAGCTTTGATGCTAATTTGATTCTCTTCGACTGAGTTAACCCAGCTTTAGCGATACCAAGTTTTCCTTTGGAGTCGATTGCTTCGATGTCAAAGCCACCGTCGAACTCAAAATTTTTGGTCGAAAAACAAACTATAGCGGTTGAAAAAACAACCGCATGCAGTAGAGAAATTTTTGCGACTTTCATCTTTGTTTCTTTATCTGGGTTAGATTATCTGTTGAGGTAAAATAATATTATTTAGAAATAGGGGGAGAAATATGGAACTGATAGTGATGAAAAAGAAAATAGAAACAAGATACAGTTATTTGAAAAGGGTTGACATGTAAAAACACAATAGCTAGAGATAAAAGCGTGCTGCAAGGTTGTTAATTAGTCTAGTCTTTGAACTTATTTGTTAAAATTACAAAGTCTCCTGCTTCACTGGTTTCGTTTCCGCATCGGAAATGTAGGGCTCCCTTATTTTTTGTGCTTAGTTCTGCCCTTTGCAGGTGGATGTTTTTCAACGACGATTTAACACATCCTAGACCTAGTCCACGGTTTTCACCTTTTATCAAAAAAGCACAATCTCCATGAAGTCATCATTCTGTAAATGTATAAAAGAAAGATGAAACAAACTTTAAAAAATATAAAACTAAGTCACGCTTTATTACTGTCTGTCACAACTAAAACGCTCCGGGTTGAAAACTCCTGAACTAATTCAGTTCTACCGGACGTGGATCCGCCCAATCACCGATTACGCCTGCCCTGTCTTCCACAACAATTTACCAACGTAATTGTCTGATGATTTAGAAAGCGTACAATGACGGGCGATGAGAGTCACCTTCCCCTCCCCTTTCATACAAGGAGGCTTTGGATGAGGCTGGTTTAGCTCACCTGTCCTATCCCCGTCAACTTCTTTATGACACGCTATTCAACAAAGTAACTACTGAGAGGGATAAAATACTGCACCACCTCCTACCAGCACAAAACATCTGTCAATATAGCCTAAGAAGACAGCGTCGCTATTAGCCAGCTTTAAAACTAACCGGTTTAAGAACAGTTTCTTAATCCATAATTCTCTTAAGGTAGGTAGGTACACTTTATTCAGTTGCAATATTCTCGAGTTTTGAAATTCGGATAAATTCCCATACAAAGTCTTATAATTTCGAAGAATATATTTGGTATCAAAGCTTGGGTTGCCTTGTGCTGTTGTCAACATTTCGTGAATCAAATGTTCACTGAAATCACTCTTAGTATATCGCACCGATGTAAACTCCTTTGTTTTACAAAGTGCCAACGAGCAATTACATGTATGTAATGTAAGGTTGAATATGCCCCCCTCCCCCCCACCACCGCCACCACTCACACACACATTTCTTCCCTTTTTATGATCTTAGTAACTAGGCTAGTTTATTCTCAATAAAGAGCACTAGCAACAGCTAAAGAACTTCCATGCCTCCGAAAATAGTGTCATCTTTGCTAGGCAGCAGACACAAAAATGTCAATAATTGCTATATTTAGGATAGAATCTCCAAATCAATTGGCTTGTGACCATATAGGGGAGCTATTATCGCTACTTGAAAACACAGGAAGCAACCAGCCATTTAATGCGATAATTAGCTGGCTCCCTTACTACACGTGCTGCCCGTGATTTAATTGATAATATGGGAGTTATCTGGAAATGATTAAATATGTGCCCTCCGGCAAAGTATCTGTTATTGTTATGGCTGAATGTCCAGTAATCAATTTTTCGAAGTATGTGCGCTATCGATTAAAAAATATATTATTTGATGGGCTGGTGAGATTGTAAAATCACAAATTTATTGCAATAAATGCGCTTTTCTTCATTCTTTTTTTTTTTTTAACAAATGCATTTTAAGATTCAAGCCTTTAACACATCTTTTGCGGAGCATATGCTGTTTCCAGTAAATGCAAATTGAAAGTAAATTTCTTGCGGTGTTTACCTTTAGAAAAGAAACAAAAAACCGGTTCTTTAAAACGTCTAGCATTTACTTTTTCTTTGGTTTAAATGACATTGTACTTCACAGGTAAACTGCATGAATATTTAAGAACCAGACTCCGTGTTCTTATTTTTTCAGCAACTTGAGGCTCAAAATGTTATTATTTTGTTCTTAACTGCCATACATTTTTAACGGCTGAAAAATTTCTTAAACGCCCGTAGTGTAGTGCAGTGACCGAGTTCAAATGTTAAGGAGATTCAACAACATGCACACGTATGTTGTACAGCAGAGTATTCGTTACAGCTGAAGTTTATTTGTATTAAAATAAGCAGTAACAACGCTTGTTTTTACGTATACGTAACTGATATGGAAGGGCGGTCCGGAAATCATGATTATTTCCAAGATGCTTTGCAATCCAGGAGAGATACTGACAAGTGGTACGTTAAACTGATAGAAATCAGTTTAAACTGAGAAGACGATGACAAGGTAGGAAACATGTACTAAATCGAATTACGATTTCGCAGAGTACGACAAATATGAATAAGTACGTTGCACTAAGTCTGCAATCAATTTTTGAAGTCAGAAGAAAGGACTTGCCACAGGAGAAATAATTGAGCGCACTTCCAGTTTGTCAGTGCAAATTGTAGTGCTACATCAACAAAATACTGGTACGTCAGGGTGAGTTTTACTTACAAATCCTATACACCTTTTTTTTTAAGAACCAGTAAAATTTTTCTCAGGCTCAATGTTCTTATTTTTTCTGCAATTTTAGCCTCAGAATGTTCTTATTTTTTTTAACGATTGTGTTTTCCTTACTGGATTAAACTCACCCAAACTTCGTTAAGATGTTTCTTTGCACTGCTTCACAAGAAGTGTAAAGTGCCTTTGCAAGACAAACTATTTTTAATTGCCGTAGTGCATTATCGGAGAGCTGACTAGCATAAATTTTTGATTCAGCCTCAGTTTGTTCCTATTTTGTTCTTTTTTTTCGGACAAATTCAACCTCGATGTTCTTACTAAGTCTGTTCTTAACAAAAAAAAATAATTCTCATTGCTCTCAGACATTT
The DNA here is from genome assembly GCA_025403585.1 of Parazoanthus swiftii. Classification (NCBI taxonomy): domain Eukaryota; kingdom Metazoa; phylum Cnidaria; class Anthozoa; order Zoantharia; family Parazoanthidae; genus Parazoanthus; species Parazoanthus swiftii. The sequence continues at coordinate 7,561 of JAOBYE010356095.1, forward strand.
TAATAAAAATAAATCGAAAAAAAAAAGGATTTCAAGGGTCTTTAACTGTAGTACCCAAACTCCACACTTTGTCCTCGGCACAGTACTAAAAAACTTGAAATTCGGGACATTGGCAACAGTCAAGACAATAACACTTACTTCTCAACAGTATTAATCCAAAACTTATAAATGTTCAAATAATGTTAAATAGATGGTTGAGTTGTTCCAGAACAGTGACTCTGTCTGTTTTAACCGTAGATGCTCAAATATATCAAAGCTGAGCATTAGTTTGTTCAGAAAAAAGGTTCAGATTTATGTTTTTCATGTCAGTAGCCTGTATAGGCTAATAAGACGGGACTTACAGTTCATTTTTGGCAGAATAAAACAAATTCAAAAGTAAAAACTTAAGCTGTACAAGAACTATAAAGGGTATGCTCAATAATAATCATTTGTCATATATACTTCAAAGTATTTACGGGAAATTGTATCCCCAGACCTCTCTCTGTTTTTTCTCAAACCATTTTAGGGCAGATTGCGACTACAAAGCTTCCCTCATGCTCTAAAAATAAATTATGAACTGGGATGTCTCTTATTACGATTAAGTACGAGTTTGTGTTTTACAACAAACTTGAAAATGCGTCGTCTGCCATGATAAACTTCAAGCAAGTTTTATCTCCCTTCTACTAAAACATTTCTATATATTGTTTCTCTAAGAGAAGTTAAGAAAACAATTTTACGATAAAAAGGTAGTTCTTCTCTTCTGTGCGGATTTGGAAAACGACATGGGTAAAGATGGATTAACTCATTTCAGTCATTTTAATTTGTTGTAAAATTAAGCCTGTTATTTAATGTTTATATTGGAAGATTGGAGTTCAGTTTAAAATCGTACATTTTCTTGGTCTGGTTTGTGTTATCACACTTTTTGCAATGAAGTATACGAGGTAAAATATCATGATGAATCGTAATATAAGTCATAACTCATTTCGTTTAATTGAGATGTTGACAACATAACATAACTTTTATTCGCACTCCTTTTGTATTTACATTACATGCGTGTTTCATTTTTAGTCATCTGGCAGTATTTGATTAATCTAATGACTTTTGTATTTTCGTACCAGATACCTTTAAGGAATGATCACGAGGAGATGCCTAGAGTCTAAATTAACCAAGGGTTTTCTGGTTAGACTCTAGACAGTTTAAGTTTACATTTTCCGTGTAGCCCATACTATACTGTATTTTTACCTTACTAAGTATAATAATGAAATGCTATACAATACATAACATTTTGAGATGTTGACATTTCTGTGTTCATTATTCTTTCTTACTTGCCTTTCCGAACTGGGACCTCACTTATTAAATTTATCAGTGGGGAATACTTAAGTCCTTCACCGGTTAATATGCTTGTCATCTTGAACTTGGAAAGGAAGCAAGAATAGGAAAGTAACGGTTCACATGCACAAGAACATATTAAACTGTCGATGTTGTTTTAATTAGCAAAAGGTTAAAAGCTAATATGTTGGTGAAAGTTGTCTTTAATTTTAAGAACTACACTTAACTTGGTTTTTATTGATAAGTTTGCGGTTAAAGTGTACTAAGCGAATCAAGGCGTCGAATTCCGTCTAACTGTCGACAATACAGGTTTTTGGAATGTAGTGTCAAATAGCCATCAGCGACACCTTTATGTGAAACGTGTTCTTCTTCCTAAGCAAGACCGTGGGTGTGCAAAATGCAATGGCGGAATTTCAGGTCACGGAAATTTTACTGACTTCAGCAAAGAGCATCTCTAGATATATTATTCATTACATTCAAACAACGGTTACAAACTGAATATACGAAGACCAAGGCACTACGTTTGTGTTAACTGATGGCAGTTTGTGCCCTATTCTTGCTAATGCATAGACAGACTCTACTACATATTTTAATTCATTTTGTATTTTCCCGTGTATGTGTTACATTAGTAGTTAAGTCATGTGCAGTTGGCTACACCAAGATGACCAGAAACATGCAATGAATGACCAAGTGAAAAATTTTAGGCGAACAGCTAATCTTTTGTTCGACCCGGAAAGCAATCATGGTTTCGACTCAACTTCTCGGGTCCTTCCTGAAGAATGAAAAACCTGGATACTTACCGCAATGTGAACACGGCACTGCCACTACAAACAAGAACAAATGTTGTAAAACAAGGGACTTAAAATATACTAACTTTGTCGTGTCTACCTGCAAAAGTCGTCTAAGTCTTGGTCCTCTTTCCAAGCTGCTGCACGTGTCAGTGTGAGGATGTTTGTTTTCGCTGACTCTGGTTTCAACTAGATTGCTCTTTATAGAGGGATCAGGAATTTTAATGACGTCACCGGATTAAAGTTGGCATTCTATCGACATAGTTGCCTTGCTTGTTCACTTGAGATTGTGTTTTCCCGCCATTTAGTCGGTTCATTCCAAGGTGTTGACAATATTCAAATCGTTTGACTCTAAACCACAAACATGTGTTTAATAAACTCCTTGAAAGAGTTGCTCACCTTTAAAGATATAGCTTTATTTGATATCCTTGGGATCTATTTATGCCGGGGCTACTCAGGGCATGCGAGAATGACGACTGCGCATGCATGTGAGGTAGTAAGAGACAAGCGCTGTCGAAAGTTTCAAGGTGGATTCTCGTAATGAGTTTTAGAGCAAAGTTATGGGATGTACAACTTCTTTTCGACCAAAAAATCACGCGATTGACTTTTCACAGTAAACAAAGAAAAGCAAGATTGGCAACCATGGCTAGCTGTAACCCTTATCTTTTGTGAGTTTGGTTGAATTTTTTTACACAATGTCGTTGTTTGATGACCTTATATCACACCCGAAAAAGTAATTTTCTATACTCAGACAAACCTAGTACTTAAAAAAGATATCCTCATTTAGAATAAAGCTCGTTGCAAAGCAACGAAATACCTCTATGGTATATGGATTATCCACAAAAGCATGCTCTATTTCATATTAACCAGGCCAGTTTTTCCTATATTATTGACTCAGAAGATGGCTTCCACACAGGTTGTCGAAACGTCAGTCACTAACAGATTACTTCAACCCGGACGATCACACCATACGATCTACTGTTCTTCTCATAATTTTTCACTGGGCAGCCAGTGAAATCACACCATTTCGGTCACATGCAAGCCTGCCTATTATCTTACGAAAGTGGATTACTCTAGTTAGACATGCGTGTGATCGAAATGGCGTCAGTTGAGTGGAATTGGTTAAAATTAATTAGAAAGTTTTACCAAAAGTTATATTCGCAACAGTGTTTTGCTCTTAAGTTAATTATCTCCCCCCGTCCCCAATCACCACTTAAATGAGGAGAATAGTTTTCCCATCTGTAATTTTGTTTGTATTTTTAGTATTAGGTTAAGGACCGTTAATTGTTTATGCCACAGGGAGTCGGCAATCTTAAGAAAACCTGGTGACCAGGTGGCCATATACTTTGCCATATAACCCTACCAAACTAAGGATTTTTCCATGATCCCTATAGGCCTTTTTTGCTCCTAAAATATCATAAGCTTCCCTCCCCTCTCTCCCCTAATTTTCACCAACCCTTCTGACATAAATGATGCACGGTCCTTTATTCAGTTAAAACTAGACTGAAACCATTAACAGCAGCGAATAAAGTAGAACAGCACAGAAGCAGTCTAATTGATCTTATCTCTTCCCGCTCTTTGAAGAACAGGGTTAAAACGTAACGGTGGTGTCAGCTAGGTGCGTTTTTAGAAATACTGATAATATCAGTAAATCGCACCAAAAAATGACAAAAATTGCGTTTGTCGCAAAGCAGTCTATATATAGGGTCTTTCTCAACAAATTTAACATTAATGACCTTCTTTGGATTCTGCGAAAGGTAAAGAACGTCTGTAATCTGCGCCTATAATCCATGAATATTGTAAGACTTGTTTGGAAGATAATGGCAATGTGTTGAAGTTATTAAATCCGTATCCTCGGGCAGTTTACCAAGTAAACGATTATTGCAAACAAAGTTTTTTTAAACAAAATGGTCTGACTAAACACACGTAAAAGGTCACGGATATATTATACGTATCACGTACCTAAAATGCTTCATATAATAGGAAGAGAAAGTTCGGGTAAGTTTAAACCACACATACACACACTATGGAAGTATCGTCCCTCAGTTTAACGGTAATAAAATTATCGTCGTATACAGCGAATGTCTTCTTTTCATATTTCAGGTATCCTTGAAATACATAGAGTTGCACGGAGTTAACTATTAGAAATAATACCCGTTAGAACTGTCGACAGGATTTAAAAAGACAATTAAATAAAGAAAAAAAAACGAAAATGGTGTTGAAGAAACTGAACCGTGCACTTTTCCTCGCCGCTAAACCGAGAGCAATTACGATCCACTGTCTCTTCAAAATGTTTCGACTACTCGCAGCTTTTCTCAATCTTTAAAATGTATGGAGACTCGCAATTAGAATTTGGTTGAAAAAGGATGGTCAGAGGATTTTTAGAGTTAGGCTCGGCCGGTTTCTACTAATGGCTCACTTGTCAGATTCAATCAGTTGAGTTACGAGGCTATTTTATCAATCTATTCATGTTGATCGACTTAAGTGAGATTCATCCGAATTTCTTACAAAAAAATCAAAAGCTTCCATTGCTGTTCCTAATATGAACGCCTTGTTGTACCCCTCTCCAACATTCCTAGGACTGATATTTTTTAAAATCTTTTTTTTTTCTGTCTATGTTATATATACACGAATACTGTTATAAAAGCCGCCCATATCCTTACCTTTTCCATGATAAAGTATTCATTTATACTAAAGTTTTAATTATAATTTTGCTGTTTTCTTACGTTCTTAAATGTATTCCCACTATACCTATTCTATTTGTTATCATGCGAATCTGCGGCCTCTCATTACTGTGTAACTCTGACTCTTGCTGCAAGAGTTACTAAAATCAGACAAATTTCGGAATCCATTGTCTTATCTGCCTGCCTCTTGCAAGAAATAAAGCTGGTTTTATAGCAATCAAAATCAGATGGTCAGAAATTGCATGCTCCTCAACAAGGTTGCCATGATAACTATCAGCTTCTCTTACATATTCCACAGACATTACAAACTTAACAAACCATTAAACCTTAGCGTTTCATGATTGAAAGTTGCTACTTAATGCGGAAGGAAACGAAAACGCTTGATATATATTTTTTTGAGTTAAGCCTAAAAGTTGGACATTTCAAAACTTAGAAAAGATCCCGTGCTGCTTTGCTTTCTTTAAAATAAAATAATCAATAAACAGAGGATTAAATTCTTTGTGGTTTTGAATATTACCTGTATGCGGCGAATACGTGCTGACATTTGGAAAGAGTTTATAAACTTTGGTACGAAACAGTATTAAACACATCAATTGAAAAAGAAACCCAAAAGTATTGCCACTGAATGCCGAAGTTACGCAACATTTACAGTCAATAAGAAAACGATCCGAAAACTTTGATTAGCATTGACAATCCTACCAAACCCAAGGTAATCGTAGATGCGAAAAGATAAAATAGATGTATATTTGTGGGTGTGCCGCAGTGATATAAAGTCGGCGTTCAGAAAAACATTGTTTCGAAGATGCTTTGCAATCCATACGAGATAGCAGAAACAAATGTTTACTTTAAGGTCTGAATATTTTTAAAAAATAAAAATCATTTATGAAATCAAAGCAAAAGAAGCAAACCACATTGCAATTGACTCCCAACACTCAACTACAATCTTGAAAAGTAAAAATGAAAATGGTTGATTATAAGTTCGCAAATTTGCCATCTGTTTTTGAAATCATACTATATAGTATACTGAATCGCACAACAGGGATGAATCTCGCAAGCTTGATTATTTGAATCGGTTTACTATCACGGCCACGCGCACGCACGTAATGCCAATAAGAAAGGGCGGGAAAGTTCCCGCCATTTTCAAAGCTGCGCCAAACGCGTACGCGTTCGCTTGCAACATTTTGCTAGAAGTTACTGCATTTCCCTTCAATTTAGGATCTCAAATGTCCGTTCAACAATCATCTTGGATCCTAAATTGAAATTCGAAAGTGCATAACCCTGCCGACAACGGGAAGTAAACATTTTGAGGCTCTTATAAACTGCAAATCACCTATCTCACTGATTTCAACCGTGCAACTGCACAAAGCTGGTCGACTTTTGGAAAGACGAGGAAATGTTTACAGAATGAATCGGCTAAGCAAGTAACTGTAAGTAGTTTCTACTATTATGTGGTGCTTTTAAAATGGGTGAATGTACTTTTTAGCAACTGATTAAAAATTAGCCAGAGTTCATATATACTGTTTGGATTGCTTTCAGTAGTTCCGCCCATCAAATTGGCAGTGTTGATATTGAATTGCTGATGAGATGAGAAATGTTGAAAGTTGCACTAGTGAAGAGTCAAACATGAAACAATAGCGCTTCATCTGAAAGCTAGAAAATTGCTATTGTTTACAGGCATATCAATTTCTTTATTTGCTGGTTATGCTCCCAAAAAAGGAAGGTTTGTGAGCTACTTGACAGCCCGAAAACAAAATGATTCAAATTCAAATGTAGATCATCAAGTTCCTTTTCGTTCTCACGCCAGTTATATGAATTTCTTTGAAAAAAATCCATGACATTCGGACATCAGACATAGTATTCCACTGTGCTTCTCTCGGTGTAGTAAAGTCAACAAACATTTAAAACTCAGCTGAAACAAAAAAAGTGTCGTTTAATATGTTCCTTTAATAATGGTCTCGACTCACTGCACAGTGAACATGCACATGCGATTCCATGTTAAATACTTTCTCGTCTATAACTCTATTCGATGATTAGGCAAGCAGCTTGCAAGATTCATCCGGCCCCACTATGCGGTTTTGTAAAGTATAAACTATCATAGTAATCTTCGTCCTTTGTTAAAGTGAAAAAGAGCCAAAAGTCATTTTGCCACGACTGAGTTCTACTGTTTGTTTATCTTTACGTATTTTCTTCTTTCAATTTATAGTTGTCTTGAATGTGTAAAATGTGGGTCTAAAAACATAAACTTTTTGTGATTCATATTACACTGAAACACTAATAGTTTGGGGATTTACCAGTTTAGTTTGAATTCATTTGACGCTCATTATAGAAGCTACAATTTTCTATGAATGCATGGTTTTGGGCGTTTTTGGCAGGATAACTCAATACTGTGGTTGTATAATAATAATAATAATAATATTAATAATAATAATAATAATATTAATAATAATAATAATAATAATAATAATAACAATAACAATAATA
>JAOBYE010356206.1:0-12025 GCA_025403585.1 Parazoanthus swiftii
TTTTACACTGTAATTTCACATGTGAAATTATAAATTAACGCTGAAATTTCGCGCCAAAATTAAGGAGTAATTTGTCATCTATGATATTAAATTATTAATAGAACTAGAAGAAATGTACTACAATTTTTACCTATTACCAAGCCCCAGCCTTGCATGTTCTTTAAATACTATTCTTTCTTATCCTCAGCTCGGTATTCAGTTAGGTCTGGTACCGGGATGAGCCCGCGTTCAACCCGAACAGCGGCTGGATACCGAGTCTCATTAGAAAGATTCTAATACGAATAAAGGGTGTGTCTGTTTTCTATGGACTTGAGCCCTACCTACCTTCATCTCTTGGGGGTGCGGGAGCGGGACGAGTAGAACAAAGTTAAAACACATTATTTTTAAAAAGCATAAAAACGGTGTTTTTTTCAATGCATCCAGAGACCGCTTCAACTGAACAATGTTAAAAAGTTATTATCCCACCCATACTCCAACCCACACGTAAACTCTTTAACATCCTATGAAGGAAATAAGGCAGCTACTTTGGAGGCTATTTAAGATCAAATGGACATTCATTTTTAAGACAATAATGATATATAGATACAAGAGAAGATAAGGATTATGTTTATCGCGCAAATTGAAATTTGATTTTCAAATGCGCCATAAGTCAGTTGTGAAATAATTACATCAATAACATGCCTTACGCAAGAAAAATTTATTTCTTTGAGTTAAGCTCAGAGCAGAAACTGAAAGGTCACAGGAAATACTTGTAACTGGAGGCAGGAAAGTTCAACTTGATTTGTAAACGACATATATGGCACGAGTTTTCAATAACTTTTGTCGTCCATCATGCATTAGTCAAGTACTGAAAGAAAAGATGTCCGATAAAACTTATGGGCTTTGATAAAATTCTAATTGCTTTCTCATCAGTAAGTACCGCGCCCATACTTATGAAACATGGAATTAAGTTTGCGTCGCTACTATACGGCCTGTGCCAAAACCTGAAACGGTACCACCGTAAGGTCCGTCTAGAGTTGTTCAGGGGTGTCAAAAGTTGTCTAGTCCGGCCATAAAAGTTTCTGGACAGCTCTAGACTTTACTATACACGGCTTTGGACCACCTTCCGGATAATATACTCCTTTATTATATGGCTGACTGATTTCGCGTGTTGTGATTGGTCAATTTCAGAACCGTAATTAGCCGCACTCTAGTTCTGGAGCGGCTGTCATTTACAGCCTCACTTGCTTCAAATTTATCAACAAAGACATGTAATAAACATCTTATTAGCCTCGTTTACTCGGTCCGTACAGCAAGTTATGGACCCATGTTTTTTTCCTTCCTTGTTTTCATGGACCGCACGCTTCGCGCTTTGGCCATAAAAGGAAGAAAAAAACTAGGTCCATAACTTGCCGTACGGACCTCGCACTTGGCTAATAAGAGGTATGTACGTGGCCATAAACAAAAACTTCAAGTCGAGGTCAAGTTCCAAGTTGTCATACATTTACAGTTCTTCCGCCTTTCTGACCTTGACTCGAAGTCTTTGTTCATGGTCACTGGGGCGTTTTATAAACGCGGTCTTTACACCGAACACCTCGTTTTTAGTGGTTCCAGTTGTTTCGTTCGTTTTGCCCTACCACGCAAAGATATAAAAATTAATCCTTACAGTATCAATGGCGTGTTGCGACAATTAGCCGGTGAAGTCTTACGACAGGTACACGAAAAACTCTTATCTAATTGTTTCCATGTCTGTATAACTGGAGGAGTTAGTTTTGACTCAATGATTTCACCTTGATTATCCTGACCATCCCAGCAATGTGCAACCATATGAAGGTTATACGCACAACACTGATCATCCTAGCTAAAGTGCCATACGAAGGTTATAGTACAAGGTTCGTACTCTATCGGCGTTGTGAAATTCCATGATTTTCCATGACGTTTTCCATGACCTTTAGCAGTTTTCATGACCTAATTTTACCATCTGTTTCAATACTGTTCTTGATATGAAGTTTTTCCATCATAGTGTTTTCGAGAGAGAAAACAGTTTGTGTATTTACCTATGCGTCTAATACCACTGGAATCTAGATTTCCGTAAATGAAATCTGACGAGTTGCTGTTCGCCTCACTCACTCGTTTAAGTTAACTAACCCATGTTTTATACAGCAATTTTCATTTTCCAGTTCCACGACTTTCCGGGACGTTCCGCTCTTCAGGGTTAATTTTTACGACCTTCTGACAATAGTTCTAATCACAAATAGGGTATCAGTAATTTTTGGATTTTCGGAAGTTTATCAGACAGGATCGAGAAACAAAAAAGTGTGCTAGTGAATGAGTGAAATTTTAGCTTAAAATTAATGAGGTTATGAATTTTCGATTATCTCTTTTTATAAATAGAGTCACGGTTGATGAGTGTCTGGGCCAAGGCCTCTATCCTAGTTGAGTACCGTCCCCACCTCCCTTAGGCTCAATGACTCTAACAGGTATGCCTGGGGGCAAAGGTCCCTGGTAGGTCTAACCTTGCCGAATTATATTTAGTCGCGAGAGAGTCCGCGACGTCAGTAAGTTCCAACCAGTATAGTGGGTCGGGTATTGTTCAACACCCCCCCTCCCCCATCCCGTACAACCTTATGATTACGGAGTCCCAGATATCCAATTCAACGATACTCTTTTCTTGAACATGTAAAACTTGTTCGAGCCCAAGGACGTTCTTAGTTCAGCCCATACACATACTGTTTTTAATATTTTGGCAAATCTTAGCCTCAACCTTCTTACACAAAACATTCTTATAAAACAAAGAGAGTGTATTTTGAATACAGAGCCCTTCCTGGCCTGGTAGAAGGAAATGATGATGACGAAGTTTTAAAAATTAATTTCATTTTGCAGCCACAAAGTCAGTCTTTACTTTTGCCCAAATTTGGTCGAGGCACTGAGGGAAACAACTTACAGCAATGTTCAAGCGCACTAATGTGGGCTCTAACGAGCAATTTCCATTTCGAAACTTTACAGTTTCGGGGTCTGACGATGAGAAAAAAGACACCATCAGCTAAGAATAGAAAGCTTGTTGGAGAAAAATGCAAGGAACAAGTTAACTCGAATTCCCCTTTCCTACATCTGGTTGGCTTGTTGGTGTTGTATAGATCACACTGTGCCGTCCCCTTTGAAAAACAGGGGCTGAAAGCTTTTGTCATTTCCCTAGTATAGAGTGTCCCCTCCTCCCAGGCGATAAACAATGACTGGCCTTTGCTTTTTTGTAAATTTGTAAACCATTTGTAAACTGTTGTAAAATTGATAATACTTAATGAAACGTATACGTTTGTACTTTCTTTTCTTGAACTGTCGTTAATCAGTTGCATGTAATAATTTTCTACTTCATTCATTTCTACACACTGTGAAACGTTGTTGGATTCTTAAGAAAATAGCGCTATATAAATTTCTTTGTTATTATTATTATTATTAGTAGTAGTAGTAGTAGTAGTAATATTATTATTATTATTATTATTATTATTATTATTATCTGTTACTATTATTATCATTATTATTAAGCAGTAGGAACTGGAGGCTAGTGTTCGGTGATTCCACTTAAAGCCGTACGACAGCCGCAAAACTGCCCCTCGTCTGGTACATATCTGTAAATGAACCGCATGGGGATCAAGTGCAGAGCCTCTTTAATGATCCGTTTATTTACGTTTACATCGATCAGTTTCATTCGTGTATTTACGGAACTACAACTATTAAGTGGACCTATTTTTAAATTGCATTTTGATCTTGACGCGTTCAGTTTTAAGTGTGTTTTTTTGACTCATAATTGTAGTGTGTACGTATTTTTCTATTCTTATTCAAGAATCATTGACAAGCTAGTTGCACAAAACTAAATACACATAAAAATCTCGAGTTGTTAAAATGGTAGCTTCTATAAAAAGATGATTTTTAAATAATTTCAACAAACAAGAGTGTTTTAAAACTTTTTATTCAACTATCGCATTGGTACCTGCATGTCTTACCGCCCCTTTGATTCCGACAAAAATCAATAATTGTTTTTAGTTTTCTTAAGGTCTCTGAAGCGTAAAACAGCGAACTTTTGCAAATCACAGGTGTGGCTATTGTTCTTGGACAATAGTTGCACTGACATACAAATTACAGGAACAAATCGGATCCAGGTCGATGGTTGAAATTGATGGAAATATATACTTAATCTTTTTACAAACGAAATTGTTCGCCATTTTTTTCTCATTGTCTGGTACGTATTTATTAAGGATATCAAACACAAACTTCTCTGACGAACACAACATTTCGTTTAGATATTTGTCGTTAATGTCAAGGACGGCACAGGATGTTTTTGCAGATAACATACCTACATACATTCATACAGATCACAGGAACAGTGGTTGTTCAGACCAAAATATGATGGTATACTCGATCAGTTGATATTCTAGCTTGGTAAAACAATGTTAATCAATAAGTGGCGGAGTTTGTCAATATTCAGATCAACAACAACGTGTACTCATTTCATTTCAGCAGATACGGTTTCAATATTACCAGTAAGTTTGTCAAAAACTGAAGGAGTAGTTTTAGGAAATCCGTAGAGAAGAGAGACGTTCTAGTCAAGATAAATCTGTTCAATTTCGTCTTTACTAAAAATCAAATTTGTGTTTGCAGAGGTCATTTGGATGTTTCCGCCGCCGATTGAGAAAACCTTTTCACGAGTTATACGATACGCTGCCTTTTTCCAAAACGAGCACACAGGAGTAACATAAAAAAATTCAACCGGTTTTCGTCTATCCGTGTCGCAGTGAAGGGAATAATGAGATAAGAATGCGCACTCTAAAATGAAATGCGCACGCGCATTTAATTTTTTCGGTGCACGTGCGCATAGTATTTTTGTGTGCGCAGGCGCATATCACTTTGCTCCGCGCAGGCGCATATCATTTCGGTCAGCGCAGGCGCATATCAACTTGGTTTGCGCAGACGCATATCATTTTGGTCGGCGCAGGCGCATATTCTTTTAGTCTGCGCAGGCGCATATAATTTCAGTCTGCGCAGGCGCATATTATTTTAGTCTGCGCAGGCGCATATTATTTTAGTATGCGCAGGCGCATATAAATTTAGTATGCGCAGGCGCATATTATTTTAGTATGCGCAGGCGCGTATAACTTTGGTATGCGCAGGCGCATGTTATTTTGGTATGCGCAGGCGCATATTATTTTGGTATGCGTAAGCGCGTATAATTTTATTCTGCGCAGGCGCATACCATTTCGGTTGGCGCAGGCGCAAATGATTTTGGTCTGCGCAGGCGCATGTCATTTTAGTCTGCGCTGGCGCATATCATTTTAGTCTGCGCAGACGCATATCATTTTGAGGTAGGAACACGCATCTCCTTTGTTCCCCTTTCCGATAACCAGAAAATGTTCGTATATTTTGATTACAGTTGGTGCAAATAAAAACGTATATCGCGAAATCATTCTTTAAAAGTTCCTTTCTTCCACATGCTCGGTGCAGTTTTTAACAAGCAATATTTTGCTTTAAAGATACATCTTTCCGTTTTTTTAAAGAACGCTCGGAACATGAACCGGTAAACAACGTTAAAATGTTTAAAAGGTTCTCTCAGATATTGCAGCAAGGGTTCCAAGTCATGCCAACAATAATCGTGGGTTTAGCGTTTGTTGGCGGAATGATAGATTTCCTCCAACACGTCTGTACTTTCCTTGGCTTTTACGGCTTCTGCGGCTAAAGGACAAACATTTAAGGTTAATTCAAAGAACAACTGAAGATTCATCCGTTAGTGGAAACTGTACAACTGTTCAATTTTGTAAATGTTTCTGTAATGACAATTCACAAACTAAGCAAGCACATATTCTAGCTGCAATTACAAAAATGTGTTCGTAAAGACTGAGCAGCTATCGCACGCTTTGTCGGTCTTCCTGCAAGCCAACAAACTCTTTAAATTTCAAACTAACCTTTTTTTGTGCAGATAAATATTGGCGACCACTTTGGATCTTTGTCGTTCGAATCCAGATCATACGAAACTGTGTGGCTTTGGTCCTTCTCGGTATACTTGAAACTGGTGTTGAGAACGCAACGTTTTCTTTCTCAGTTCTGTCCGTAATGGTTTCAGCCTTGCAAATGGGTGCAAACTGATTATCAAATTGTTTTCCTTTGTTTTCATACATGCGCAGTCGTTTCTCAGATTTGTTTTCCACCAATCACATTTCACTAATCACGCATGAATACAGCTAAAGGTACGGTTCAAAAATGCCGCAGTCGTACAATGCTGACTACAACAACGGAAAGCAATAATGAGTTATAACTTTTGTTTTTGCGTTAGAATAAAGCAAGGGTTTGAATACAAATTACATTTCATAAAATTTTCTGTTTTTGTTAGCTGATATGTTTACCGTTGCAAAACAGTGTGTAACTTTTAAATTTGTTTGTCAGTTTTGTCACCGTCAACTATCTAATCAGTACAAATAATGAAGTAAACTGTTGTAACGTGTTTAAATCAAACATTCTATTTCTTGCTTTTTGAACGTGCCAGAAGAACTTTACTTTGTAAAACCTTTCTCCCGTATCTCATCGGCTAAAGTGAAATATATTATCGACAGAGTCGTAGCAAGGGCAAAGATATTTGGGGGAAGTGGGGGGAGGGGAACTGAGCAATCTGGAGTAAAGATCAAAGACCAAAGGCGCAAGTTTGTCGGAAATTTTTTAAATAATGGGTCTGTAAAATACCATTTCCTGCATCATTCTGAGAGTAATCTTGTTTAAGAATGGTCCATGCTTACTATTAACGTGCGTCAATTGAGTTACTTATCAAGTTCAGTCAGATTAGAGAACACGAGCTGAAGAAACGTTTGAGTGGCACGAGGCAAAAACCAACTTGTGGAGTGCTCTCCCGACTTTGCAGTTCATCCACAACTCGACAGACGCTTTTCGAGTGCTCTCCTGACTTTGTAGTCATCCACAACTCGACAGACGCACAGCTAAAGCTAAAGTAATACAGGGTTCGTACTTTATCGGCGTTGTGAAATTCCATAATTTTTTATGAATTTTTCCATGACCTTTAGCAGTTTTCCATGACCTAATTTGACCATCTGTTTCTTTGCAATACTAATATCAAAACTGTTCTCAATACGAAAATTTTCCGGCAAAGTTTTTTCGAGAGATAAAATAGTTTGTGTACCTAAACGTTTAAAACCACTGGATTCTAGCTTTCCGTGAATGAAACCTGACCAGTTGCTGTTTCGTCTCACTCATTTAAGTTAACTAACCCATGTTTTATACGGTAACTTTCATTTTCCATGACTTTCCAGGACCCAAATCAAAATTCAATGACTTTCCAGGCCTGGAAAACGAATTGTAAAGTTCCGTGACTTTCCAGGTTTTCCATGAGCCGTACGAACCCTGTGAAAATTATTCTTAAAAGAATAAAGGCGTTTAAGGAATTTGAACAACCACGGAGGAAAAACGGAAAATTTTGCGTCAAACAAGATTGGTCGAACAAGATTGGTCGCAAATTGTAGCGTATACTGAGAGATCACAGTATCCCTGACCTCTTGCGCCATTTTAAAAAGGAAGCTGGAATGGCTTATGGGTTTTTATTACACGTATGACGAGAATTTTATTACGTAAAGGTCCGTTGTAGAAACCAGTATGCTATATTTTCCATGTGAAAGACTCGCTCGTTCGTGTTTAGCCACAAGCCACTCGTGAATAAAATCCCGTACGTCGCACTTTCTATAAAGTAAATTATATATACCAAGTCGGTAACATGTCAAATTTGTGGCAGTAATATCTGGGATATCCGCCGAAGGGTATTGATACATTGATAAAAGTTAAGCCGAACTTTCCAGGAAGGCCTTAAGTATCGCCGAAAGATCTGAAAAAAAAACTGTCAACTTTCTAAATCTTTCGGCGTGGTGTGTGCGACAGACGTTCACAAAAGTCGGAGTGTAACGCAGTAGCACCGGCGACCTTGTCGCAGATATATCGCAGTTATATCGGCGATTTATGTGAACTAGGTTATACGGAACGGTTTTGAATGCAACAAATTGGGCCGCCTATACGAGAAATAGGACTTAGGCATACAATAGACGAAAACTGCTAGTATAAATGGTACGAAAATCATATTCGCGTCAAATATAAGTGAAGCCGCGGCTTATCCTGGACTGAGGTCTCGAGCTGCTTTTATCTAAGCCGCGTCTTACCTTGGACGTGAAGCTGCTCGTATAAATGGACTGAAAATGTTGTTCGCGTCTTACTAAGACGTGAACAGCAAATGCGCATGTGCAAGTTTTGTTTTTGTTTTCCAGTCTCCTGAAGACAGGTTGCTTTTCACCTGGACGGAATTCAAAAATCGCAGCTGCAGAGCAAAGTTCACTTACTGTACCGAAGCCAGCCCTTAGCGTCTCAGTCCAGCTCGAACGGTAACAACAGGAAATGAGTCAACAGAAAACCTCAAAGGACCAGAAAGATGGGAAATAAATGGACTTTAATTATAGAAAAAACATTTCTCACGATATGCACGGAGCTGTCAATATTTGGACGCGAAGTAAGACGCGAATAACTTATACGAGCAGTTCGCGTCTTATATAAGCCGTAGTCGTATAAATGGGTCAGTTCGCATCTTATGTGAGCCGCGGACTATGTTCAGTTTTAGATGCATGCTTGCGCATTTACAAAAACGCGCGAAAATGTAGCTGTATTCTGTTGCATATATCGAACTATCATTATAGTTATATACACACGCGTTAAAATACTATTTTATGAATGAATGAGTTAAAACTTGTGTCGACTCTTTATAAAGTTCTATAACTAGTAACAAGGAAGAAAGGCCTCGCGCGTTTCTGTCACCAAAGCCTCATTTGATATGTGATTTTAAACCAGCCGCTTAAGGCGCACCCCCATAAATCATTCACATGTCAACGAAAAAATTCCTTCCAAGCCCGGTATCGCCAGCGGGTCCTTCTTCGTCTGAAGTAGCCCATGAGGCAACACGCCTCTTCTTTGGTCCAGGACTTACTTCTTTATGCATTTTTGATATTACCGGTTCAACGTGTTTTACTGGATTGGTGCTTCCTGGGCTGGAAATCACATCAGGTAAAGGAGCAAGCTTTTTTACTTGGGAAGTGTCGTCTAATAACCCGTTAGAATCAATCTTATTCTTCGGCACAAGCGTATCAACGGGATTGATATTAGAAGAACTGTCAACATCTTGAATAACTTCCCTGTGGCGAGGCGGAAAGTCTGGGCCTTTTTCCTCCGTAGGGGCACTTTTTGATGCACACTGTCTACCTTTGTCACGCATAGCCCTACTTTTTCGCTTTTCTTCCAAGTTCACTTCAGCATATATCATTGCACTATTTTCTCCACTGTTGGGGTTGCGATTGTCGACCTTGGTACTCTTAATACCGTTACCATGTGAGACACCGTTATCAAGTCCCTCATTGTCTGGTTGCACAGTGCTCCCATTGATAGCATCCTCTTGTACAGAGATTTGTTCTCGGAAAGGTCCTTGGTTTTTAGCACCATATTTAGTCCTATCTGCAAAGCCCTGCTCCACAAAATCGCCCTCACTTTGAAACCGTTTTGTTGGGCTCTGGTTTGAAAGCTCTGCATGAAAAGGCTCGGAATATTCAGTACTATTCTCAATAACATCGAATGATCCATCATTTTGATTTTTCTCGAAAAGAGGTGTCTCATTAAAATCATTTGAATAAGCCCCATCGCAAGGGTCTTCTCTATCACGTTGATTTTGTCTGCGACCTGAATGATCTTCAACATTTACGTCAGCGTAAACCGACTCGAGTCTCTCATCCACTTGTGGCGTGTGCTTAGGAATGTAGGCAGACAAACGTACCCCCGCTTGGCTACCTGGGACCTCTGGGGTGTTCCCATTTTTCAGAGGCTCAAGGTCAAGTCCTGACGGGTCCATGCGCACGGCTCCATTGCTAGCCACGCTAGCGGCATCTGGGGAGTGGGCCCCGTGAGCGAACATGTGCATATCAATCTCTTCCTCCACGCGCTGCCCGATATTGTAGTGACCAGAAGTGCTCACGTCACTGTCACTTCCCGTAGAGCTACGGCTTGATTTTCTGTAAGGTGAAAAAAGTGCCTTCGTGAATACAAATTAGCGTCAACTGGAAAAAAAAACTTACTTGTGCATTAACTTGTCGGCTGTTTGGGGGTTTTCCCGTATCTTTTGCGTTGACTATTGTGTCTTTACGACCTGTGATACTTTTTAGACCTACCCTTTTTCTCTGGCCGCCTTAAAAGTTCGCAGTTTAGTATTATTTATTTTGATTGAAGTGCCACAATTTTAACCGATCTTTTCTTACACAGCTTAAATTTTAACTCGATAATACTTAAATACTATATTTTACTGTAACTTAAGGAACTTATTTTTTTAACTAGAGATGACATATACATGTAAAAAAGGCAAAACACCCTTTCAGACGAGGGGGGAGTGTATCGTTGGAAAACGATAATCAAACAGGTTTTACTAGTTTTTCTAGTTGCCATTAAATTCATTAAGAGTGACATCATAAATACTCATTGAAATACATTTTGATTCGAGGACTTCATGGACACGCCACTGGGTTTCGAACATTATCATCATCAGGAATATTTCTGCAAATAAAAGAAGTATTAATTTGTTGATGTGTTTGCTGGAACCGTGGTGAATTAATTAGTCCTCGTCAATACAGAAATAAATTATTGTCTTGTATTGTATGTTGTCTTGTATTGTAAATTTATTGTATTGTATATTGTCTGGTATTGTTATTTGTATAGTATTGTATACTGTATTGTATTGCGATGTATTTTATTGTGTTGTACTGCATTATATTGCATTGCATTGCATTGCATTGTATTTTTATTTTATCAAACAATTTTTTGTTTTACACGGGGATTTATAGTCAAGCCATATTTTGCGGGCCTTTATCAATATAGCATACGTCATATTTAGCAAACTGAAATGCTAGAAAAAGTCAATTATAAACAGAAGAAGGCGAAACCAAATGTGTTTTCTTTTGTTGTGTTGTGTTACTGTATACTCCTTGGGTTATCAGTCAAGAAATTACGAAAACGACATTGTGTCATGTCTGTGAACGACAGAGAAAACCAAGTGATACCTGTCGATACATACCCGATAACATACTTCAGTCCACGGCTTTTTAGACTGAGCTTGAAAGTTTTCCCTGTCAGATAAAATAAAAGCCGATTTAGTAAGGAAGGAAAAACAGCTGACCGAGTAACCGATAACTTCGCGATGTTCGAGTATGGTATGAGACAGATAGTAACCAAAATGTAAACCAGCTGACATGATTCGTTCGTGTGTTTAAAAACATTAATTTCAAGTAGCTGCAACTAACGATTGAAAGATGATTGAAAGATGAAAGACGGCTTTCTTGAATATCATTAGCCCGGTTATACACTCTTATTAAACGTCAAATGACACACAACGTTTTGCCAAAACTCCGTTCAAAATCAAGTAACCCAAGTGTTTAGGAAAACACCCTGAACTTCTGCAAACCGCGCGTGGGGAACGGCAACTAGTTCGTGACATGAGAAGTCGCTGCGAATAGGTCTTCTGTAGCTAGAAGAGTGTGTACAATATTGTTTTACATTTCCCAGTGGAGTCTTGCACATTCTTTTGCCCTCCAGTATGGCGTATTTTGTACCACCTGCCCTTCAGCTGCACAAGGCCTGTTTGACATTAATGTTCGTGTTCCAGTCATCAGCTAGATAAAAATATCCGAACGACGGTCAAATTCCAGAGATTGATCTAAACATTTGTGTGGCTGTACACTGCTGGAAAACTACCGCTGCACATGACCTACAACCAGTAGACACTATCACGCCGCACAGGACACCGACCTACATCACAACCAGTAGCCACTATCACGCCGCACAGGACACCAAACTACACCACAACCAGTAGACACTATCACGCCGCACAGGACACCCACCCACACCACAACCAGTAGACACTATCACACCGCACAGGACACCCGGCTACACCACAACCAGTAGACACTATCACACCGCACAG
>JAOBYE010356317.1:0-14820 GCA_025403585.1 Parazoanthus swiftii
TTTTCCTCCATTCACGATTCACGGCAATTAAAAATTATTATTCACGAGTCACGGGAAAACCCCTTTTCGACCCTCATATTAGACATATTTAAAATGTGTTCGGTTTCCGATAAGCCAAACGAAGGTCTTTCATTTCTTTTATCAAACGTACCAGAAGGAATTTTCTTCGAAGACTGGTCAAATTAAAATGTCAATGCCTAGAGCAGCCTATGCACAAAAGATTCTAAGCTTCCGGAAAATAAATTGTATGGAAAGGGAGAACTCCATTTGTAGTGTGTAAAATGTGATTGCAGCACTGGCGCATCTGACAAACAGCCCTGCATACATTGCAAGCACGCTGAGTGATTTGGTTTTTCTTGAGAGGGATTGCAAGGACGTTTTGGAGTCCCCCGTAACTAAGGCCAAATAAAAAAAATTAGTTGGTTAGCATCCTTTCTGCTAAAAATTCATGGTCGGGCGGGCGGTTTTTATTTTTATTTTAGTTTACTTTTATTTGATTTTCACTCTTTGTCCAAGTAAAGAAAATTAGAATTTAGTTAAAGTCATTCATAGGGGCTATCTCTGCGTATTTTTATCCCAGTAGATCCCGAAAATGTTTAGTTTTCAAGTCAAGTAAAAGGTCAGTCTTCGATCAGTCTTGACCTAAATATGCTTTAGAAGAAAACTTGTGCATGTCCTCGATATGGTCGGGACCATTATATTATTTATAAAGGAAATGTATGGAAATAAAAATAAAAATTTTTCTTGGTCGGGAGCGTTTTCAGTGGTCGGGCGGGGATGCTAACCAACTATTTATTTTTGTTTGGCCTCATGATGCAGGGGCTCATGACATCTACCGGGCATGGCAGTCTCAGGCCCGGAGCGGATTTTTTTTTCGGGAAGTTTGGAAACAGTGTAAAAGAAAACGTTGAAGAAAACGCTTATTCAGGAGGATCGAAGTCACCTTCTTCTCTGAGAACGAGAAGTGCTGTTGGACAAAAATACAAAAATCAAAATCGTAGCTATCCGCAGACAAACATAAAATGAAGACTCAAGCCCACTCTTTCCTAAATTCCTGGATCCGCCCCTGATATCAACATTTGCACTGGTCGCAAACTCTTGTCCAGAGCACCTTCTCACTTTGAAGAGATTGAAATTTTAGGCATTAATCAAAGTGTTTTGATTACATGCTATGACTGGGACTCCCTCTGCCATATAACAGGTGAATTACGGCGGATTCTGGTCGTTGTCCGCATGTAGATGAGAAGTATTGGGACGTAATATAATACTTGATACGAAGTACCTGGCATTAATCCCCGTGAAAAACACAAATGGTGACGGAATTTCATTTTCTAACGTACAAAACAGGTGATCAGGCTTTCGAAAGTGTTTTCGGAATCCTTCTTACCAGTCTGATCAGTCACATCAAACATTTCTCAAATATTACTCAAAACTGTTGCATGTTGGAAAATTAGTCCAGATGTTGCGCAGAAATTATTAATGAAGGTGTTGCTTCAGCCGGTCTGCAGAATCATGTGATCTTTAGTCAAGGGAATGGCGAAGTGGCCAGTTCTTGAGTGCATAAAACCCCATATATCTACAAGATTGATGTGGAATTGCGGCCATGTCATCTGTGAAGGTTGCAGTTCGAGTGCGGCCCTTCAACACCAGAGAAAACGTGCGCAAATGCAAGAATATTATTGTCATGAAAGGCGCGATGACAAGTGAGTTTTCTATGGTTTGTTCATTTTGTTTTGGTTTGCTGTTGAATAAATTGAATCCACACTGAGTCGATTGTAGGCCAATTAAGACCAGCTTTTTTGGATTATCTTAATGGCTGTACGTTTTTGACTTGCCAGCACGATGGTGAATGTTAAAAGGGAAAGATTTGGGGCATTGTTTATGTTTTTGTCTTAAATTTGAATACTACGTGTGTTCGATACGTGGTTATAAATTCCTCTGTTATATTTCAGTTTTGAATAATTGTTTTGCTATTTCCATCACTTTAGTAAAATAAATATCCAGCTTTGCATGTGAGTACCCCCATCGTTTCAAATAACGAGTGGTGTCACTGATTCTGCTAAATTCTTTTCATTAAAAGAACCAGAAATGATGATCAAGCATTCGCGGTCGAGATTGAATACATAGGTTACATCAACCAACTGGGATCTTTTTTCATCTCTGATCTTTTGATTCTAGCAGGGGGCTTGGGGATGATTTATGCGAAAAATGAAAATATATTCTGACTTTGACAATTTGGTGACTTTATCTTTATGGAGTCTTCAGATTTAATAATAATTTTAAAATGATTTAAAATTTAATGCAAATTTAGCTTTTTGCTTCATGATTAAGAACAATTGTTTTTAAAGTAAAGGATTGATTTTAAAATATCCTGGATTTTTGATGGATGCCAATCTTATGAGATGCAATAATATGTTGAGTAAAGTACAGTCGTAAAAATTTGTAACAAACTGCACTTTGATCAGGCTGACAGCTCTAGCTAAATAAAACTAGTAGTAGCTATATATTGCTAACTGCCAATGTCAGAGCAAGACAAAACTAAACATTTAGAACAAAGTGTGTATGCGATTTGAAGCAGTTGTTAACAATTACTATTAAAACTTTTATTCTCTGTCAGTTTTTTTTAAAACACCATATTTTTCACTTTATCCTTGGAAAATCAGCTACATCCTTCTTTTTAAACTCATAACTCACACTGACTGACAGAAGAAAGAAAAAAAATGGGACAACTTCCAAAAGCTGTTAAAATATGAGTTGTTTCTGTCTATCACCAATGCCTCTTGTGAGGAAGCAGCATTGTAGAGTTTTATGTGCATGAGCTGCAGGAAGAGACAACAATTATATCAGCATGAGTAATGTAAACAGACACAGCTGCATTAATGTAGCATTTTCTCTGTGTTTTTGTGTTTAGCCAATCACTTTTACAGTACAAGGCAATGAGTTTTGGGTAGTTGCCAAATAAAACTGTAATTTTTAAGTTATAGTAGAGTTGTTTGATAGACTTGCTTCACTGCCCAGTCAGTTCTGATAGTGACGCTTTTCTTTCTCTGTGTACTCAATGGTTAGCTGATACGAATTGCTTTCTTAGTGTTTGGCGCATCGGCCATATTGGTTGACACAACAAAAGAAAGTAATCAACTGCAACTCTATTGTTACAACTGTACACCAACACAGTGTTTTTCTTAAGGCTTGGGAAATGGGGTACGATAAGTGGGAAAGAAGGTACAACTCAGGGTTGAAAGTCATCAAGCGCCGAGGGTGCAAGCATCTAGAGGGGTCTGGGGGCATCCCCTAAAACATTTTTGAAGTTTAGAGTCCTAGAAAATGATGCAATTTTGTGCATCTGGTGACTTTAAAAAAATTGTCAGATGCCATTGTTGGGGAAAGGCGGTACAGCTACGGGGGAACGTCGGTACAAAGTACCGGTGTACCGGCCTTAAGAAAAACACTGCAACATGGCTGCTATGATGTCACATGCAAATCAAGAATACCTGTAAGTTGCCCAAGCAACATGCTGTGACTAATTGTTAAAATTTTATATTTAATAATGGGAAAATTCAGCTTCACTTAAAATTGATCATTTGATGTTTCTCTACTCAGCTATTCAAAATCCCAAGAGCCACAATGAGAAACCAAAAAGTTTTACCTTTGATTATTCATACTGGTCCCATTTTCAGGTGAGTATGAGCTTGAACTTAGAAAATTAATTAATGCAAAGGAAAAATAAATTTTGTTTACCAAATGAATGCATCTCAGATCTATTTGTTTTTCATATAGAGGGATGTAATTTTATAAGTGAGTTAATACTAAACTGAAGTTTAAAAGTTTGGTATTGTTGATGACATTACCATTACAAAATTCACAATATGGCTCCCCTGTTTACATGCTCCCCCCCCCCTTCCCCCCCACTATAAGTCTATCTTTCTGCCAACTAGGTTAACTTACAATTATTCTGGGTTACATTCTTTTCCTATGAAGGATTTGTTAATTCAGGGTTCATAGGCATCATAGGGTTCCCTTTGAGGTGCACTAATGAAGTCACAGTGTGAGCAAAGATGCCTCATTCTATCGCCGAGGATTGGATATAGGTGCATACTTATACTCATACTCTACAAAATTTACTTCAATTATGGGAGGTGAATTGACATCATTAACCTGCTCGACATCTGGCCAATGTCCTGAAATGTTTGATTTAACTCCCATAACTAAATCATATTTTCTAATCTATGGGTAGAAGAGTACAACAATATATCAATATTGTGAGGGGTTAAGTCTTTTGCCTTCACCACTGGTGAACCCAGTCTTACGTTAGTCAGGCTTAGTGACGCCAGTCGTGGGCTCTTGTACTGAGGTAGAGCCAGAACATGGCCTATATAAAGTTCATGAATTGATTTGCACCAAGGGTTTGGATGAACCGTAAGTTGCTTTTCTATTCTTAAATTTGTGACAATATTTTTCAAGCTCTGTTTTTTAATTTACCCAGTTGCAATGTTAGTATTTATTTCACTCTGGGTGTCTGTGTTCAATGATTAGTTTTATATAATTAATTTATTTTGGTTTATGGTTTCCTTTGTAGGATGATCCTCACTTTGCTTCACAGAAACAAGTTTACGCTGACATTGGGAAGGAGATGCTACAACATGCATTTGAAGGGTGTGACAAGATTGGTTTCTTTTCATTATTGTCACCTCAAGCATACATGAAAATTAAAATCTGAGTCCAGCTAGAGTATTAGCTTCATCGATGATTTCAATGTATAATATTAATTAAATAAATGTAATTCCAATTCTGGAAACACTGCTTTTGCTGTAAAACTTATTCAATTTTTGCTTTTAAATGTCTACATACATGTATGTTACCCTTTTTTGGTTGATAAGGCCAATGAAAATTAAAAATATGCAATGCAGTGCAGTTACGTATCAAACTAACTGGACAACATGAATTAATGCTGTCCTTCAATTCTACATTGTTGACTATGCATTGAATGTTTAAAAGAACCAAGTTTTGAAATGAAAATTGTAATATTTACTTGCTTATCATCATCCTGTGAAACTATATTTACTACTTTTTTCTGTTTAGTTAGGGTTTGTAATTTGATCCGGAATAATTTTATCATTCTCTCATCCTTCATTTCTATGGCAGGAAAACAAATAAATGAATCCCACAATACCCATATAACATTTTCTTTTGTGTTTTATAATTTAGATACAACATCTGTATTTTTGCCTATGGCCAGACAGGCTCAGGTAAATCATACACCATGATGGGAAAACAAGAGCCAGGACAGAAAGGAATCATACCCCAGGTAAGCGGAGGTAGTTAATATATACAATCCATGGTACACTCACAAGGAGAGAATTCCTCTTTACTTGCCTCCCCTAGGGTAGAAAGTGATCATTTCCCAGGTGAGTTGGGATAACTGTAGGTGCACTACCCATGGTGCATTCCAAGGGAGGGTATATTTCTCTTTAATTGTCCCCCCAGCACAGAAGAGGAACATTCCCCAGGTGAGTAGGGTTAGCTGTACCTTCCACTGTCCATTCATAGGGAGGGAATTCCTCTTTAGCTGCCCCCCCCTGGACAGAAGGTGATCATTCCCCAAGGTGAATGGGGTTAGCTGTACCTCAAACTGGCCATTCACAGAGAGGGAATTCATCTTTAATTGTACCCCCTGGACAGAAGGGGATCTTTCCCCAGGTGAATGTACCTTCCACTGTCCATTCATAGGGAGGGAACTCCTTTTTGTTTGCCCCCCCTGGACAGAAGGTGATCATTCCCCAAGGTGAATGGGGTTAGCTGTACCTCAAACTGGCCATTCACAGAGAGGGAATTCATCTTTAATTGCCCCCCCTGGATAGAAGGGGATCTTTCCCCAGGTGAATGTACCTTCCACTGTCCATTCATAGGGAGGGAATTCCTTTTTGTTTGCCCCCCTGGACAGAAGTGGATCATTCCCCAGGTGAATGGGGTTAACTGTTCCTGCCATTGTCCATACATAGTGGGGAAATCCTCTTTAGTTTTCCCCCTTGAACAGAAGTGGATCATTCCCAAGGTGAGTTGGGTTAGTTGTACCTTCCACTGTCTATAGGGGAGTATTCCACTTTAGTTGTTCCCCCTGGACAGAAAGGGATCATTCCCCAGGTGAGTGGTTATAAATGCTAACCAGCAATGGCGTGTTCTTATGGAAGGAATTGGTTTTAAATGAACCCCCTGGACAGAGGGGATCATTCCCCAGGTGAGTGGAGGTAGTTTTACAGTTTGTGGTGTATTCTTAAGGAGAGAATTCCTCTGTAGTTGTACTTCCTGGACAGAAGGAATAGGGTAAGCTGTACTTTCCATGGTGCATTCTTAGTGAGGGAATCTTCTTTAGTAACCCCTGGACAGAATAGGAACATGTATATCCAAAGTGACAGATGGGAGTCATTCAATTGGTGGGTGGGGACTACCAGTTGCTACTTAGCAAAAAGAGTCCTTCCATAATGTACCTAAGTATGTCTTCTGGGGGCTGCATGTGAGCATGACAAATTGTTGAAGCTCTTTTGCATAAAGCATGGCAATCAATTAGTTCTAATGTTGCTTTATTGTGAATACTGGTAACAATTACAAATCAAATCTTCAGCTTTGTGAAGAGCTGTTTGATAGAACAGGGAAGGACCAGGAAGAAGAGCTATCATTTTCTGTTGAGGTAAGGATGCCGCTGGAACCAGGTTTGTAATTGACGTATACTTTTCTATTAGTTTCAGTTTCATCATATCTTCCTATCATTTCTCTTCTCTTTTTTGCCTTCTCGTTATTTGCCACTGTGTTCTCCTCAATTTCCATTGCTTGTTGTCATTTCATTTGCAATGTTTTCTTCCATGGTGAATTTTAGAAATATCGAGGTTTCAAAGTGAACTGGTAGCTAGTTGTTTCTTTACCTGTTTATTCTTCATTTATTGTTATGCTTCTTGGTATTACTCTTATTCTAGTTCTTGCCTGTATTCTTTCTCTTTAATAATTTAGGTTAGCTACATGGAGATTTACTGCGAGCATGTGCGAGATCTGTTGAGGCCAGCTTCCTCCAAGAGCAGTTTGAGGGTCCGGTAAGTCTATTCTAAGTTATTGTTTGCTGTGAAAAAAGTTATGTTATAACTCAAAAATAGCACAACACGCCCACGGACATGAGCACATTATAGATTTCAAGAACGCAAAGATCGTAACAACTGAACACGCGTACCACAAAAGGCTGTTCCTCGACAAAAACGCGGGAAACGATCACATTTCAATCCCGGCCATATACAATTGTCTTTGTTTCAGAGACAATGTCAAATAATTGTAATTCTCTCCTATTGCATTTCAGTTTGATTTTTTATTTCATTGAAGAAGACCAAAGATATCGGTTGAAACGTCTGGAACTTTTAACGTTTTTATACTTTTAGTCAGGGACATCGTTTTAACCGCATTTTATTTCAAATATTATGTTATAAAATGGTACACACATCAGGCTGTTTTTATCTTTCCTGGCATTGGCAGATGAAACAAAAAGAAAACAGTCGTGTAGTGAACGAGTTCTTAAGGCCAAACAAAACTCTCTATCTGTGTTCTGTTTGTAGTGTGAGTTGTCCGTGACAGGCACACATCCAAAGCACACAAATTACAACAACTTAACCGTTGGGTTGCTTGATGCGTGCTCAATTTGCATTTTTGTGTTGCCCCAGAGAACATCCGGTGCTTGGTCCTTATGTCGAAGATCTGTCCAAACTTGCTGTGACATCATTTAGTGACATTAGTGACTTGATGGATGAAGGAAATAAAGCAAGGTATTGCTTTTATAGCGCATTTAATAGTATTTTAGAAGATTGGAGATGGAGGAGGCACAGCTTACCATCCCCTCCCCCCAACTCCTCCCATCCCCGCCCCCAACCCCAAGGCTTGACAGTCTGAGTTAAAAAACATCACTTATCACTTGAGCCATTAATCATTATCCCAGCACTTTTAAAACGTTTAACTTTAAGCTATAATTCTTTGAAGTTTCAGTAATGCTTTAAAACCTCACCTCATTCACTAAAGCTGTCTTCCTCTAATTTCTATTGTTCAAAGTGATAATAACAACAACAATAACCCCGCTCCCCATTTGCAGTATTGTCAATATCTGAACAATGCTCAGTTCATATGTCTTTTTCATTAGCAAATCTAAATTTTCCCTCAACAGAACTGTTGCCGCTACAAATATGAATGAAACAAGCAGCAGGTCACACGCCATCTTTACTCTTATTTTAACTCAGAAAAGGTTCGTTTGTAGAGCAGACCTGTTAGACTACCTCAGATAGCTGATGCACAGTATACAAACTGTCAATAATGAAGTTTATCCACAGAACGTATTATTATTGTTAAATATTGTTAATAACAATATTAATTTTTTTAACAGTAACAATATTAAATTTATATAGCACTGTTCCTTAAGAAGATAACAGCGGTTTACAAGGTGCTTTTAGCCGCAGTAGAAAATTATTACATTCGTATTTATATTTACAGTAATTCAAGGAAAGAAAATGTATATGTTTTACAATGTTGTCTATAATATAAATTTACAATAATTCAAAAGGAGAAAATGTTTGCGTATTACAATGTTGCCTACAGTAAATCAGTTAAAATACGTTTCAGAGGAACACCTTTAGAAACACCCATTTATGAACTGTTAGCAAAACGTGACTTGTACAATTCTTCCCGATTTTCTGATGCTCTAGTAGTGCTTCGATACAATTCAAGATATGTGCAACATTTAACAACATCTAGAGTTGCTGTATCATTAGACTGTGTAATTGCCAAAGACAATCAACAGGAAAGATTTACCACTCAGTCTGCGCAATTAGAGAACTTCAACAAGTTTAACTTTGAGGCCACTTTAGTAAGCACTTCTCATTTTAAACTTTAGTAATTTTTATATCTAAGCAATTCGTTATAACGTAATTTCCGCATTTCATAGTTTTTAGCGTCACTTCACCATTAATAGATTAACATATTTTTATAATCAGTAATTTATTTAATAGTGGTTTTAAATTAAGCATTTTACACGTCCCAACAAGCGGCAGCTTTAATTCTGTCATTTTCAAACTAGTTTATACTGTTTTTGTGTCTGGGCATGTCAGCTAGCCTCTGGTAACTATAGTAGTTTTGCAAGTAAGTTTCACAATAGTTGTCCAGGTGTATTGAGTGTTTGCACACCTAAACTGAAAGGAACTATGGAGGCTGTCAAGACCGAAATAAGAATCGCTATGGAAACGTCTCAAACGCTTTTTAGCATCAAACGCTTTTTAGCACCAAATGCATTCTTTGTATGTACCAGATCTATAAGAATAACTCATCTAAACAGCTTAGTGTGTACAATGTGTGAATGAGTGGATGCACATTGCACTAATGCACACAGAGAGAGGAAATCTTCATTGAATTGATGTATGTTACTATATGTTTACTGATACTTTGAAATCATTTTACTTTATAGGCATGACAGCCTGACTGGGCTGAC
This sequence comes from Parazoanthus swiftii, assembly GCA_025403585.1. Lineage (NCBI taxonomy): Eukaryota > Metazoa > Cnidaria > Anthozoa > Zoantharia > Parazoanthidae > Parazoanthus > Parazoanthus swiftii. The sequence continues at coordinate 9,506 of JAOBYE010356317.1, forward strand.
AACAGAAAAGGTAAGTGCATCGACACCAGTTTTAAATCTTAATAGAGTTTTGTTTTAATCTGTTACCAGCTAAACTCTATACCAATGCAAACAACCAACTTGCAGATTTCCTAAATTCTACATTTCACAATGACATACTCAGTTGTAGAAATTGTCAGCTTTAGGATCTTGCAAAATGCCGAAATGGTTCTTTTGTGGGGTTTTAACAACTGGTCAAAAATTTAGAATTAGTTTTATGTCCCAATCATTTCTTCCGTTCAAGACACAGAAAATGATTGGTCATTACTCGGGCCGGAGGCGCCGAGTTGAGGTTTCGGCTCCGTTTTTTTTTTTTTATTTTTTATTTTTTTCTTCGTGTCGCGATTGTCCTGCGCATGCGCTAGTTTCCATGGTGGCTCAGTGGTTAGTGGCGAACTTGATCGAACTTGGATATCAACAAGGCACGGGTTCGAATCCCGGCGGGAGCGTCTTAATTTTTTTCCTCGCTGTTTTTTTTTCTTTTCTCTTTCTTTTTTTTCCAAAACGGAGCAAATCTTGTTAGCAGAAACCACAAGCGTTATGGCATAAAATCATGATATAAATAATAAACAATCTAGTAAATAAATGCAGGCCTTTTCAGTCATGCACGAGCATTATTATTGGATTCCCGTTTTACTCTAAGCAAGGCTCGTTCGTATTCCCTTTCCAACGGCGGTAAACAAGATAAATCGAAGTATTTATTTTAAATTTACCAAGTCCGGGCTCGCCGGCTCGAGTCTAGGCTACTGATAGCCTCTTGTTGGCTTTCGTCAAATGGTTCAAAAATTACATTCTTGACTTTTGTAAATTGAAATGCTTTTGAAGGAGGAAGAATGACTTTCGCCTGTGTACATTTATGCTTGACAGGTGAGCAAACTTAGTCTTGTAGACCTGGCGGGAAGTGAGAGAGCTGACGCAACTGGAGCGAAGGGGGCTAGGTTGAAGGTAATTACTAATTAATGTGTACGACATTGCTCATTGAAGACGTTCATTTGACTGTAGGGCCATCATTTCAAGTCTTAATGACAAATTACATTAATTACGGAACTTAATTTTTTTGTAAATAACGTTATTGACTTTTTTCCGCAATAGTATTTTAGATCAAAAAGGTTGTTTAAGAATACTTCCAGTAGACCCAAACTTTACCTCACAATTATTTCGTCTCAAAATGTTTGTTTTGTGATTTTTAAATTTCTTGTCAACATTCATGAAAATAATAGAATGTTAAAATGGTTGCTTTAAAGGTTTTGGCGTGGTTTGGATATTAAACTTTCCTATCTTCTGTTGAGTGCGGACACATCCTTTGACTGATCAATACTAAACAACACGTCATCTGCCTTATCAGTTTTATGCACATGTAGATTTTAATAGCTAAGAATATTCAAAATCCTACAAACAGTTTGTCAAAAGTTAATAAATAAAATTGATTTTGATAGGAAGGAGCTAACATCAACAAGTCTTTAACTACTCTTGGAAAAGTTATCTCCGCTCTAGCAGAACAGGTGAGTTTTGGGAGTAAACTGAATTTGTGTCAATTTATGAACGTTGTGGGGTGGCCAGAGCTTTCTCGCGCTGGGTTTGCTAAGGTCGCTTTGATTTTGTTCGTTAACCACGTACTCGTGCTACTTGGAATTTCAAAGAAAAAGTAATAATTTTTTTTTCTGGCAACTAACGTTAGCTGTCAAAACGAGTTTACCTTTGGTGCAACTTTCTTTCTACTTTCAGCAATTTCAAAACCGAAAAAAAGTGTTATCCTTCTTGCGTCTTAAGCTACAAACTACCACAAAGCGCCACATCATCCCCCGCTGACACCAGTATCTCGCATCAGGGAAATAAGTAAAGACTAGTAAAAAGTGGTTTTGTTTTCAACGTCATGGAGAATTAGTTGCCGTCAATTTTGTTCTCATGATTCACCAAGTTGACAGGATATGATGCTACGCATGGGCAGAGCAAAAAATTATGCTCCTTGATGTAGAAACAATTTTGATGCACCAAAAAGGTGATTCACCAACTAACTTCTGTGTAAAATGCAGTGGAATGCAAAAAGAAGTGTTTGAGGCCGTGCAAGTTGCTGAAAACTCCGGTCATAGTTCAAGGGTTGATATGACGAAAGATTATTGTAAAACCTGCTATCGTTAAGTGTAAGTAATATTTCACTACAAAATAGTAGTTATTTCATAGTTTCATAGGAACGAAAAATGAAAAACTGTTTTGAAGCACCTTACCTGGAGTGTTTATGAGAGACGATTTCACTCCTACACTCTCTAGACGGAGTCTTGCAAGCACCTTAAGATTTAAATAAATCTAACACAAAAGGACTTTGTTTCAGTCCTCGCACAAGAAGAGGAGAAGGTCAGACTTTGTTCCCTACAGAGATTCTGCTCTTACTTGGCTTTTGAAGGAGAACCTAGGTTTGTATCATCGTTGTGAAGAACCTCCCTTGTTGTTATGAATCCCAAATAGAATCATGTTGTAAAAATGTCTAAATAAAGGAACCAGTGGTTTTCAGGAAATGCGAACACCTTGGTCATTTAAAACAGAAAGTTAAACAAAAAAAGAAAGTGTTCAAAAGTAGCAGAAATGCTCATAAAAACGCACAGAAAAGTTATAAAAACTTCAAACCAAGAATACACGAAAACGACTTTGTGTATACTTGGTTGGAAGTTTTTAAAACTTTTCTTTGCGCTTTTAAGAGCTCTTTTGGGATTTTCGTTTGCCAGGAACTCTGGGTAAATTTGCCAGTCGCCATCTTTTTTGGTACTGTCAGTTGGAAGTTATGGAATAAGTTTGTTTCTTTAATGCATTACCAAAGCAAAGTTGGGTTGTCATGCCTTCTATAATGCAAATAGTTGCCGTCGTAGTGTCCTTTACGTAATAGATAAACAAGAAAACATGGTTGTCTGTGATAACTAATAAATACATTTTAGAAGTTGAAACAGTATGAATGTTACTCGATAGGACAAATTGTTTGTAGTACATATGCATTATACGTTCCATGTTGTTTGTACAGGTGGAAACTCTAAGACAGCTATGATAGCTGCCATCAGCCCAGCAGATATCAACTTTGACGAGACACTCAGTACACTTAGGTGAGCTGTCAGTCACTTTCAACCTCAGCTGGCTTTTTGGAAGACAGAAAAATTGTTTCCTGAACTCTGAGTTCAGGAGACGTTCTTCATAGTCAATTTCTTCTTTGATAAAGCACAGTTGGTAAATTATGCACTCTTTTGGTTTTCGAGGTGTAAGAATTCAATATAGTAATAATAACAATAATAACAATGGTAATAATATAATATAGTGTTATACTGTAACTTCAAGTAATAGCTTCTTACTTACCAGTTTCCCTGACCTGTAAGTATACTGGGCTTTCTGCTCACCAGAAGTTTTCTTGACCCTGTAGGTATGCAGATCGAGCAAAAGCAATAATGTGCAAGGCTGTTATTAATGAAGATCCCAATGTCAAGGTAATCACTGGTACAGTGGTGTTAAATCCACCATTCTTCATTCTTTTATTTTCCTTTGCCATGTGAGTTTGTGACGACAAATGTTTGTTCAAAATCCTTTGTAAATTTATTCTGAAAAACCCCTTTGGGTGGAATAATAAAGATGTACTGTATTGTATTGCATAATTCAGTGTAAGTTGCGAGCGCTCCTAATCTCCAATGCCCATTCGCATTGAGTATGGAATCACTAATTGCACGAATGCTTTGCCTTCAGATGATACGTGAGCTAAAGGAGGAAGTAACACGGTTGAGAGATCTGCTGATAAGGGAGGGATATAACTTAGAGGATATAACAGGTAAGGGTAGCGGTAGTTTCATTATCACGGATAAGAGATCTGCTGCTTAGGGAGCCCGGAGAAGAGATCTGCTGATAAGGGAGGGGTATAACTTAGAGGTTACAACAGGAAGCAGAAGCTCATAAATCAAAATATCGAAAGTAGTTCGTCTATTAACTATGCACAATTTGTGCCATAACAATTAAAATCAAATGGGTGAAAAAGAAGCTTAATTTTCGGTTTTAACTCTTTGTACATACTGCATCTTGTTTAAAAACGATCAAGCTGTTTGTAGGAGTAGTTTCAGCATCCAGGCCTGAGTTTTGCAAAAGCGATCGCATGCGGCCGGTTGGGTTAAATTTGGCTAGCCGAGTGTTTCAGTTGACATCCTAAAATTCTTTGATAACTCCGAGCTTGGTTGATGCAGAAGGAGTATTGAAGATATGTCAAGAATCAGAAGCGTTGTTGCATACAAACTTTGAAATATATTGATGTGTAATTCTAAAATATTTGGCACATGCCGTCTTCAGATCATATGGGGATCGCTCACAAGCGAAACTTTCGTGACACTTCCACATCCATATTTGGTAAAACTTTTTGATTGGTCGGGAAATTGTGCACGCCAATAGTGGTATCTTCATTATCACGGCTGAGAGATCTGCTGATTGGCGAGGGATACATGTAACATATAAGATGTCACATTTGTTCAAGTACTTTTCATGTGTTCACATCATTTTGTGACATTGTTTTGTACTTCCTTTCCCAACCACTACAGTTGGTGACGTTGCCACAAGATTGGAGTTAGAGGGTAAATCAAGAAGAACAAGTGACGAGTTTCGCGATGGAGCACTCGAGCGATTGCAGGTACGTTATTTGGTCACTGGAAAAGAAAAGTAGTGTAACTAAAGTGTTTGCACGGTAGGCCATTTGTATGAAGGCGTGTTAACAATGGGCCCTCGTAGTTTAATATTGGTTAAGTATTGGATGAACAGTAGTGTTCTTGCCAAAACCCAAAGCAATGTAAGAATTTGTTTATATTACTTTAACCTTTGCAATAATGTTTTGCGATACTTTGATATACTTATATACGACTATGCATCAACACGGTTAAATTAAACATGAAATAATGATAATGATGATAATAATAATATTAATATTAATGTTATAGAAAAATTTTCTTATTCAAGTGTTGGACTAAAATTGCGGTCATAAACCTCAAAATTGAGAAACTATGCTACATGTTATATTATATAAGATATCTAATATATCTACTATATACTTGCTATAAAACTTGTTCACTTGGTATGATGACTGTATTATAAGATAAAATAATGTACTACGCTATAGTTACACTTTACTTTATACTATGCTATAGTATACCATACCATAGTAGATTAGACTAGACTACAGTAAAAACCCGCATATAAGAACCTAAGTTTTTTCAAGTTAGCCTAAATAGGTTCTTATATAAATGATACTTAACTGGGAAGTTAGGCTAATTAGGTTCTTAAACAGGTTC
>JAOBYE010356428.1:0-14819 GCA_025403585.1 Parazoanthus swiftii
TAGTCCCGTCATCGAACGGAGCAACTCTCCTGCTTTTCCGGATTGGCCTCATTTTTAGTTTAGGGAGATGAAGCTTTTTTCTCATAGACATTTTGCCCTTTTCCTCCTGCTTGCTGCTGGTATTTTTCGTTTCCTTGTACGGCTCTTTTGGCGTGGGTAAACCAAGTGCTTTTTTCGCACCCTCAGTTTTAACTCCATCACAAGTTGGCAACGAGGAATCCGAACTTGATTGAAAAAAGGTCATCTGAAGCCCTGGTGCGTTTTGTATCTCATCATTCGTCTCTATTCCCTCGGCTTTACCCTGGTTTTCAGCCATATTTCTATTTGCGTTCTTTGCCTGAGGTTTGCTCTCGCCACCCAGTACGGTCAGCACTGGAAGATCGATGTCGACCGATGGTAAGACACAAGACACCAACCTTCCAGTTTTCTCGCAAGAAACCTCAGCCTCAGGTTTGTTGTTTTCGGTCTCTACAGCATGGAATTCTTCTTTAGCTTCATTAACTGATGCCTCTGGCTCTTTTTGCTCATCAGAGCTCGGACAAAAATACTGTAAACAGTTACCCATTTTTCACAATTTTCACAAACGGTTCTTTACAGCAGGACAAAGTGCAGTTGTGAACGAAATATTTTTAAGTCTTCTGTTTATCGGTATAGTCTTTATTGTGACGTTTAATTCCTGATGCCCTCGATGACATCACAGATTCGTTTGCGCGCGCACAGGCCGTCCAAGCTTACATTTCGTGTCGCCAGTGTACGAATTTGAAGCAGAACAACTCACTCCAAAACAGTGAGGAAGCGCTGGAACGGACTAATGTAACAACAAGGGTTAATAAACATTTCATTAAGGAACCATCGTAAATCGTATCCACTTATCTTTTCTCACATTCTATTTTATACTGTGAAGCATCCTGGGAAACCCACTCTTCGCCCTTCCCTTCCTCTGTTCTTCTCTGTTCGACGCCCTGGGTTTCCGAGGATGACTGTGAAGTAACTTTGAAAATCCCTGCGGATGAAAGGGGGGAAGGGGGTAGGTAATATTGTGTTGTATTATAACCGAAAGTTATACGGTCATCTGGTCATTGCTTCCGAACGAAGTGAGGCAGCGAAACCTAAGTAAAATGGCAGCACTTCTATTAGCAATACTTCTAGTTTAAATTATAGAGCGCTTTTGATGTGCGGGCGGCTTTATGTTGCCAATGGACAGTGAGCTTGCGGTAAGGACAGCTCAAGGGATCCAGGGCTGAGTCCAGCGTTCGTTACTGGACTTGCACAAAAGAAAAAAAGGTCAGTGAAGGTGAGAACATTAGCAGAGAGATGGTAAATATATTGGTTTCATGCTGTAAACGCATTGGCGATGTAGATATTATTCACAGTTTCAAGCAAAATTGCGTTAACATTTAACGCTCTAGACAGAGCTCGAGAAGGACACTTGCAACTCTTGATTCATTTGCACCATGCAGTGAATAAATACTGAGGGATTTGAGGAAACTGATCTCGGCGCATCCTCTGGCAACACTTATACTCAGGCTCACTCAACACTTGGAAAGTTTCGCCAAGCGATGGAATGCAGAAACTAAAACCGAGTTTCAATATCGAAAAACCTCGTATTAAAGCCGCTGGGATTATAAACTTATTGAAAAACCCGTCTTAGTACATGCTAACAAAAACAATGTTTTGGTTGTAAGCCTTCTGTGTATGAGCGGCATTCCCCGATATATACAATTGTTATATAGGTCCATCTGATGTATTTCGGTTATTAGTCTCCCTTTCCACTTACCGTTTCTTGTTTTCTCAAAAATACCACAATGTCAAATCAAAAGTTAGGAAGCTACAATGCAAGTGGACCTTGGAGCAGTAGTCTCAACCATGCTGTATCTCATGGTATACATTGGTTTAATCTATTTCTCGGAACTAATGTATCTGCTCATTTCGAAACGTTTTATTAACACTGATTTTGACCCCTTCCTCTCACCCTTCCCCACCACAAACAGGACTAGTACAAGTCGAATATGAAGCAGTTCCGATTGTTTGTCGCATTTCCACTTGATAACTTTCCTGTCGGGCCAGCTGGTATAGTCGCTGGTATATTCCTTATTCCCGACAGTAAAAACGTTAGCAGTAGTTAACTTTCTCGTAACTTTTGAAACCGAAGAAAATTAGGCATTTGGGACAACTGAACTGTAAAATTGACACACTGTATGTTAAATAAACTCAGATTTATCGAATCTTTCTTCGACCATTTCGACAAACCAGCCCGAAATTGTTCCCTTCGTCCGTGATGCTGCAAATCTTACCGTGTAAAAGATACTGTTCCGGCGATACTATATACAAACATGTTTTTAGATAAAATGTATCACACACATATATGTTCAGCTCGCTCATAAGTTACCGTTATACAGTTCAGAGTTAGGCCGGTTTGCAAAACCATTTACAACTGTATTCATCTTGATAACCTGTTAAACTTTGATTTAGTTTGCTTTAATCCGACTAAGAGCATTGCTAGTCAGTTCGTTTCTTTGTCAGTAGATATCATACACGATTCGCCTCGACTTCTCGCTCACGTCTGTCAAAGGATGGACTACTTAGCAAGGCCTGCATCAAAGACAGCAGCGGGTTGAAACTATCTTCATTGAGATAACTCTGGTAACTTACCCCCAAGTAGTTTTCGTTAATAATAACATGTCTCACAACAATAACAGATATAACAGCATAATAAAAAGTAAACTGAAAGTGCAAGATGCTAGACCTAATCATCAAGACGGTGAAATTGTAGATCAGTAATTTTTAAGTTTTACATCCTTCTTGAAATTACGAAATATCTTTATCTTGCTAAACAAGCCGTTTGAAATTCAAAATGTCATACTCAGGGCCGTAGAAAGCCTTGGAAAACTTTGGGGGGGGGGGGGCACCGCCAAAAGCCGAAGATACGAGCCGCTTCTAGGGGGTCCGGCGGCATGCTTCCCCGTGAAAGCTTTGAAAATTAGTTTGTCTGAAAACGTATTTCCTGGGTTTTAAACACCATTTGAAACAAAGTCAGCGTCTAAAACTAGTAAAATATTTCCAGTTTTTCTCAGATTTTGGGGAAATTTGCTTAACTTCACATATTTGCTGGGATAAAAACTGGGGGGGGGCAAGGCGTCTCCTTTCTACTGCCCTGATATTTTTATGTAACTACAATGATGTTCCGTTCCTTTATGTTCACGCAACTTGTTCCAGTCACGATACAACCTTCCACCCTTACAGTCATCGTCACGCAAGATATTTCAGTCACGGTCACGCCTTCTTGTTTCAATCATATTCAACAGCACATGCATCCAGTATTACCATCCTTCTTGCTTTTATTCCCACGATCGTCCTGACACCACGGGCAAAACGATTTCAACGCATCCCAGAAGTACCAAGCAAGGAAGCCCATCAAAGCAAGCATGACCCAAAACACTAGCCCGATCACCCACAAGGAGTCAGCGGTTGACCCCAATACCAGCTTCAACATGGGGATTTTGGGTATGAGGCGGAAGTTGATGACAGCCATGGCGGGCGTGAAGGCCAACAGTGCGTACAGGAACCCCCCCGGCATGGCGATAAAGATCCTCATGGGGTAACAACTCCAACAGAATGGATTGCCCAGGAATTCGTATAACGGAAGTATGCCTGTTCAAAAGGTAAATATATAAAAGATTCGACATCAGAGCACAACTATAGTCGATAGACACTGCCTTTGTGAGTATACATATATCGGTGTGTCTGCGTTTTTATGCGAGACGTTGAGCCCGTGTGCCGTTTCTTTGTGTTTGTACTTAAGTACGTACGTACGTACGTATGTATGTATGTATGTATGTATACATACATACATACGTACGTACGTACATACGTATCTGGTTAAAATTCGATCATTAGCTTAAATTTTTTTTGAAAAGTTACTCAACAATTTTAACCGTGTAAGTTTTACACCTATATATATATATACGCACATACGTATGTATGTATGTATGTATGTATGTATGTATGTATGTATGTATGTATGTATGTTGTATGTATGTATGTATGTATGTATTTATGTATGTATGTGTGTTTGTGTGTGTATGTATGTATGTATGTATGTATGTATGTATGTATGTGTAAATATATGTATTTTATCTGTTTGTCGTACGAAACGTTTGTGACAAAAATTTACGTTTGACCTTTCCGCAAACGCTGTGCAAGAGGATGCCCGGAAGACCGAAATAGAAATCTTTTATCTCAGTTTTAACACGACACAACTTCACAGCTATTTTAGCAACTTAAAAAATCGAAAATTTGAGGAAAAGAAGACACCATGCAATTGCTTAATTTTTTTCGAGAAATGCTCTTCTAGATTGATTAGTCAATGAGTCAACTTACCTATTTTCAAAGCTATCGCCTTTGGAGCAGAATATGGTTATAATTAAAATTAAAATTATTATCATTATTGTTGTTGTTAGTGCTGTTATTATAATTATTATTATTATTATTATTATTATTATTATTAATAGTAATAATATTATTCTAAATATTATGAAAGTTATGATTGCAGCTGTTGTTATAAGCTGTCATAGCTATTATTATTATCATTATTGTTAATATTGTTGTTATTGTTATTCTAGATAACATTACTGTCGTTGTCTCGTTGTTGTTGTTGTTGTCGCTGTTGTTGTTGTAGCTGTTATCGTGCCAATTACAGTCACCTTTTACTTCAAAAGTGTATTTTAGAAATGTTAAGGGCTCACCTTTGTACATATTGACGAGACCAAAAGATGAAAGGATTATCCCCATCCACAAACTTGTATTCCTGATCGACTGTTCCTCCTTTACCCCATCAGGTGTGGCGGCGCATTCCCAACACGTCAAGTCTTTATCACCAAAGAACAGCAGTGCAAACTCACTCGCAAGACACGTGAATGGAATGCCATGCACTAGAGTCTCCACAAACATGAACTTCATATGGATCATCAGAATGTTTTGATAAAACTTCGGTTGGTTCTCCAATTCCAGTTCAAAGTTATCGATAGTGAAATGCTTGCAAAGATTTGGCAGCAATACAACGATGTGAACAATGTACATTACCCCGCAAATCAACAAAAGCACGAGGAAAACCCACTCCATAATTTGAACTGTTTGCAGATGTGATATCAAGTCTGTGGTCGTTAGTTTGTAAGGGCTTTGACAGAATATTGGCGTACCAACTCTTTCCTTGAAAGTGCCGTTTGCGTCGACAAGAAAGCGAATGCTGTTGCATGTTTTGTAAGTGGTTGCGAGCTCAAAAAACACTCCCACATTCGCCGCAACAACGAAACCCTGAAAGCAAACATAAATCAAGAACTGGACAAGATAGGCCATTTTTGCTGGCATCGGTAAACAGCATGCCTTGCATGTGCCAACACATACGTCGATACACTTCTCACACATTGTGACTTGACGTTAAATATCGCAACTTCTGAAGATTCTCAACCAGTTTGAATCGCCTTAAAACTCAACTGATGAATATGCAGCGATTTAATTAACTATTGATCAAGTCTTTGAAAGCCTTATGCAAGACTGATGAGTAATTTTGGGCGATTAAAACATGCAGCGTTTCTTCTCTTGCCTTTGATTACTTTTCGCAGTCACCGATTTTGCAGGATTTAAAGGGGACTTGTTTCACTTTGTCAGAAGCAGAGATGCGTACTGTGTCTAATAAACACTTTATCCAATGTTGTGAGGCAGAATCGAAGACGGAACTTCTGTAACGCCAATATTTAACAAATCGTAAATAGTTTGGAATTCCAAAGATAAAAGTTCTCTATCGACGGCAAAGTTGTCTTCAAGCACTAATGACCACACACAACCGCATAAAGCCTTCCACTTTCCAGGTTTGATGGAAAATATACGGTGTTCCTTGTCCTTCCGCAATAAATCTGATTCAAGTTGGTTTCGCCATTTTATGCTCCTGCCAACAGACTGAAAAACGAATACCAACAAAACAATTTATATGCTTGGGTGAGCTTGAGTTAAGCTCCAATACCTGCATGAATGATCAATGACGCACTACTTATCAATAAACGGCATTATAATGCCTCAGGAAACTGCATTTAATTTTCTCTACTCAGTAGTCAGTACATCAAGTAAAGAAAAATAATGTTTGGAGTAAGTCTGGTATCTAGCTGTCTGGTATCTCTGAAACACAGGAGGACCAAGCTTGACGTGAATGCTGGTTTGTGTAATGTACGAGGTTGGAACTTGAGATACTTTTAGGGGAATCAGTACAAACAAGTGCGGCTATGTTCTCCTACCTTCAACGGTCCATGTACGTCCTAATTTCTGGCTTTTCGTGCGATAGTCCCAATCAAATTTGTTTGTCCTTAAAAGTTGGTTATTGCGAAGGTCCTTAGCATTATAATTATTGGTTTAAGACACAAACTAGTCTGATGAGGTGTGTCCGTAAACGGTTCGCTTTTCTTGAAATGAAACGACGGAAAAAGGGTCACCAGCGCAAACTAAGATAGCCTGCGATGCAGACTCTAGGACCCAATCACAGATCGTTTATGGCAAGCCTCAGGCCCGTAGGCAGGAGGGGGGGGGGTGCGCGGGGTGCGTACGCACCCCCCCGGACCCAAAAAGGTCCGCATTTGGAAGTTTAATAAGACGGCAAAGAAGCCCGAATTGGTTTTCGTAACAGTTGGTGCTACCGCAATTCAAAACGACTAAAAAAAAAAAACGGCATGAGGTGTTTGTCCCATAAATTTGGCTTTTAAGAATCTAAATTTACTAAATTTGCACCCCCCCCCCCAACAAATTCCTGTCTACGGGCCTGAGCCTAAATATAATTTTAAAGTCCGTAAAAACTTCCTTTCGCGAGCCTCACTGCAGGAAGTCTGTTGTATCAGTTACCGTTTTGTAATACTGCATTATCCATTTTCACAATATAGTTGACACGTTTTTAAATTTGGCCGTTTTTCGTGGTTTTTATGAAAGGATTCCTACACTGTAAAAAGAGTCGGTATGGCATACATGTTTCTTAACTGATTTGTTTCTCATAGAAGTGCTCATTTGATTTTTAAAAGAACCAGTAAAATTTGGCCGAAGCTCAAGAGTTGTTCTTAATTATTTGGCAATTTGAGCCTCAAGTTGTTCTTAAATTGTTCTTGTTTCTACATGTGGTTTAAATAAAAATAAGCCTAAGATATTGCAATGCATGTATTGGAAAACGAAATGTTTGGCGGGTGTACTTTTGATCAATTAATTCCATGCAGTGATTATCCGAGCAATTTGAATTTAGCTATCGAGCCTAAGCCTCAGCTTGTTCTTAAATTGTTCTTAAATTTTGGCCAATCTGCTTTGTTGTTCTTATAAAGTTGTTCTTAAATTTAAAAAAAGCGTGTACGTGAGTCGGCATGGCATACACAGCCCTAAACCAATGTTCTGGCCGACAATTATTCCTTTTGAGGCTCTCTATTAAAGGGAGGGGGGGGGAGCAAATATTCCCAAGGCTCTTCGCTCTCGGCAGCCTCTGCTTCTTCCCGAAAATAATCCAAATACCGATGGAACCTGCTCTCCTACAACATATCTCTGTCAAAAATTCAGTCGCATCTCCTGCAACTACTGTATTAGATGTATCCAACTCTTTAACTGGACCTCGGTGAGCAGTGGAAGTGAATCACAATACACTGACATTCAAACTAATCACCAGTACTAGCTCAGTTTGGTGCACTTTTCACAAGCACCTCGCACTTTTCTTATTTTTTTCTTCCCTGGTATTGGTGTTGGTGAAGCACATATTAGTCAATCAATCAAGCAAGTCATCCTTTTATTTCGTTCTAATATTCTGCTATAATTTATTACAATATTTTCCATTTAAATTACCCTTTATTTGATTGAATTCGTTACTAAATCAAGTTATCCACTCCCTGGAAACTTGTACATTTACAGAGATTTTCACTTAATTTGTTTTCCTAAACACCAAATATGATTGACAACACGTGTAATTAGTTCTTTTTCAGTTGTTGTTTTAGGTTACACTTCAAACTGCAAGGCAGCAACTTTGCAATACAGCACGAACATTAATCACCTTTGTTTTTGCAGAAGTATATTTTTATCCACTATGTGCAATACGTTACTACAGTAACGTGCAATGGGTTGCATGACAGTACTTACAGTCACGTAATAGTCACGTAAGTAACAATAAGCGTTACTTTAAATGCAATAATTTTGTGCCACAAATTTACCACTTGTCTTATCACAAAACTACAGGTTTTATTCTTGATATATTGACACATCAACTTTGTTTTAACTTTAAACCGAACTAAACTGAAGTCAGTCGAATATCAAATCTGTGTTAGAATGTCTTGAACACTTCATGTCAACCTTCTTCACTGAAAAAAACTTCCGCCAGAACAGCCTAAACATTTAAACTAGAATCCTCATGAAATTCTAAACATTCAAACTAGAATTTTCCTGAGTTTTGTCATCTTTATGCTCCAACTCAAACTGTGCACACTATGAACGATGTGAACGAACAGCTGATGTGAACCATATAACTATAACCAAAATTTTACGCAATACTTTTTCACAGACAGAAACAACCATTTACAATAAATACTGTGGACAAAAACAGTTTTTCAGTAAGATAAATTATAAAGTGCAGAGAATGATCATCCGTTTCGTCAATAGTTTGATAAGCAATCTGCAACAACGATTTTTACGGCAGTGAATGACGAGACAGAACAAGTACATGAAACCAACTCACAAAACTGAGAGCGCTGTTGTTTCGGACCTAAATTACAAGACAGCCAACACCGAGTAAGAACAAGTTCTGAAATTATCTATATTGAAATACACGACGCTTCCTCCTGCACTTTTGAAAACATTTGTTAGTGTATGTGCGTGTGTGCATGTGTACATAATTGTGTATGTCGGTGTGTCAGCGTGCATGCGTTTGTGTGTATGTCAGCGTATAAGTTACTGCGTGCCTTTGAGCGTAATTTCTGTACATTTGTACGAATTAGGAGCAAATGTGTGGTAGTGCTTACCATAGCCTGCATAGCAGGCGCTCCAGTTTGTTTTTTTTAATGCTCTGCCGCTGCGAACTGACATGCAGGCTGTGATTACCACAATGTGCTGAAGTGTGTGCTCGTTTTATAAGTATACACGTTTTCTGTTCAAGTTTAAGTCCCTGTAAAATATTCAATTTTATTATATGGCTGGCTGAATTCGCGTGCTGTGATTGGTCAATTTCAGGTCCGTAAGTAGCCGTACGGACCTCTCGTTCTGGAGCGGCCTCACTTGCTTCAAATAATCAACAAAGCCATATAATAAACATCTTATTAGCCTCGTTTCTTCGGTCCGTACGGCAAGTTATGGATCCTCGTATTTTCCTTCCTTGTTTTCTTCGCGCTTAGGCCATAAAAGGAAGGAAAAAACTCGGTCCATAACTTGCCGTACGGACCTCGCACTCGGCTGATAAGAAGCATATATCAGCGCGTCTGTCTTCTTGTGAAGAAATAAGCTGAGGTGTAAACATAAATATATGTTCAACTTAATACCCCAACACCTGCCCCAGTCATAAATACTGTCACTATATAGTTTACGCTCTCATCAAAAGCAAAGGCATCCACCATCGCCATCTTTGCCTTTCCCCTTCCTCTTGCAGGGGCAGCCGCAGAAGTAGCAGTAGAGTACATTGACGATCAGCACGATGCCATAGAAGAACATGCCAAAGGTCCACAAAGTATCGGCCAGGCTTCCTAATTCTTGACTCATAGGTGGGGCCACATCGAAGAGCCTGTTCTTGGCCACCCCCATGGAAGGTGCCAGCACGAGGAGGGAGTAGAGGAAACCTGCCGGCAGCACGACGCAGATGCGCAGCGGGTAGCAGGCCCAACAGAAGGGGTTTCCCAGCCACAGGTACAGAGGCATTATCCCTGTTGAGCGCGTACAGAGTGAACGATTAATTGAAATGCACACATATATAGAATTTATGCCCGTTTCAATCTCACCGAACTCAGACTGAAGAAAAACAGTTTCACTCTCAAATAAATCTTTAATATTGCCTTAGCCCGTAATGACAATTAAATATCGATAGTATTCTCCACAGAGCTGACCCGAAGCGATTATAATTTGCCGATTTCTTTAATTTGAATTGCCTGCATATCGCATACGCCACCATCTTGAAAAGTGACGAAGCACTTAGTACCAGGCCCAACTCTTTGCGAAAACAATGAAAAAAATGAGAGAGGGACCGGTACTGCATATCTGTATAGCTACGTCGTCTGATCTCCTATTTCTTTTTACTGAAAAGATGTAAGTGTTTTATTATTATATATTAAACTGTTCTCTTCAATGTCCTCTGATTTTAAGTTTAATTTTATTTTTTTTCATCCATTAGCTGTCACTGAGAGCGCGATAATTATGCCTTATTTTATAGCTAATGTAAATGAGGCAATGTGAAATACCATATCAAACTTTTACTGATTATTTTCAACTCTCTTCGGGTATAAGTGTGTTGTGTTTTCGGTTCAATGGCTCGTGGAGAGGAGAAAAAAGGTAAAAAAACTAATTTTTATTACACTTAAGCATAATCGTACATATTTCCAATGCTGCACAACTCATTAGACATAGCCTGAGAAAAGTAAACACACAAAGCAACCCCTGGCACCACGGTAAATAAAAGCCCATCGAAGCTCAAAACTTGTTGACAAAGTAAAGCTACTAGTACTTCAACTAGAACATAGCGTTATTTCAAATTGATTGCAACGTATCTATCATATACTGTACCGTAAAACATTGAGCTTGTTAATGTTCGTATGGAGTTCAGTTTGGTGAGCATAGTAATAGGGGGGGGGGATATTATAATGGTGGGGGAGGGGGAGGTTTATAATCGGGGGAGGTTATAAGTGAGGTTTTATTAATTTGCGAAGGGACAAGCGTCACGAGAATCTTCCCTGGAAACCAGGGACAACTTCGAAATTTTCAACGAATTCAGCGACTTCGAATGCTAAATTCTATTAAACAGCGGGCCGTATGTCTAGCACCTAGGAACACCTAAGAACCGCGAACATAGCAATATATTTCAAATGGGACACAACAAACCTTTGTAGACACCAATGAGAGCGATGGACCCAAGTTTGAGTCCGAGCCATTTGCCACACATGGGCAGGGACTGGTCAGGGGGGACAGCGTCTGGACTTGCCACACACTCCCAGCAGTTGATGCTGTCCTGACCCCACATCTGGCTACACAGCTCCATGGCCATGCTAGACACAGGCATGTCGTGAATCACGCTCTCCACCAGCATAAACAAGGTCGTGATCTTGAGAATATTCTGGTAGTATGGCGCCGCCTCCATCAACATGTTCTCGAAGTTATCATCTTGCCAGTGTTTGCACGCGTTTGGAATTAGGACTAGAATATGTATGACATAGATTCCTCCACCCAAGCAAAGGAAGAAAAAGAAGCCTCCTTGTAAGATTTTCAGTGCGCCAAGGGTGCCTTCTAAATCGCTTTGTACGGTAAAGTTTCCCTCCCCTCGGTCGGTGCAAAAAATCTCATCCGTACCGTTAAGGTCGGCTTCCGAAACATCCTTGCATTTCGAATAGGTTTTAGTTATCTCAAAGAAAACCCCCAAATCTGTGCCAACGTTGAAGCCTTGAAACAAAGCATATATTATAATTTGAATAAAGAATCCCATACCGTTGGAGACCGGCTGGCAAAAAAGGCGACATGTTGCCCCGCAACATTTCATAAAGTACTTGCACAAACACTCGATGCAACACATGGTGAGAAAAACTTATGAGCTATCGACGAAAGTCTCGCAGTTTTGTTTAAAAGCCAGGGGCGATGTTTCTCTTCCTATAACAATGTAATATTAATGAGATGAAATCTTCATCAACTCTTCCTTCACAAATATTTTTCCAGGATACGACGAGATTACCCTGAGATTCTTTCCTGAAGGTTGAAGTTATGAGTCTTAGCTTGTTGTCTCAATCTTCAACTCTTCATTCTTTCTCAAGGCTAGTGCCAGTTGAACGACTGTTGTTGGGGCGATCAAGTTTAATATCCAACCGACCAGCTGTAAACATCCAGAATTCTCGTGATTCTCTCGCTTTTGCCGAGATTCCTTGATCGTCAAGTTGCGAAGTGTTTACTTACTTTCAGGTGACTCTTTCAGAAAATCAGTCCTGAGTGATAGAAGCAAATTTCGTGGAGTATATCACTGACTATGCCCAGCTGAACCGCGGAATCTTGAAATGGCGGAAAGTCGTACTGTCAGACCGAAAATACTCAAATTTCAAACTTGGATCAAATTATCTGAAGTGACCCTTTGGCAGTTTAGACGTGACCCGAAGCGGAAATTTTGTTTAAATGTTTGGCTCAACTTTTGTATAACGTTTACGTAATCGAGATGCTTCTTTTCAGAAGAGAACGAAATTCGCCGTTTTCAACGGTAGATTTTTACCGAGAACAAATCTGCAAAATTTTGAGGCGTTTAATATTTAATATGCTTTTTTCATTGTATAAATGAGTTGATCCGAATGTACATTATGAATTATTTAAAGTTGGGTGAATATTCATATACACTCGATCTCGGTGCAGACTATTTATACTGTTGTCAAGACTTAATAAATAAGCAAGCAAACCGAACGACTGAAAGACTGAATAATTTTGAAATTAAACTTAAAAAAAAATATTAAAATATTGTTTAGTTTACTGATCCAAATCAAAGTTCGCTCGGTTTTGATTCGGTCTTTACAACTTGTGCTGTAAAATGGAATATTTTCGTTAAGTTAGCAAAATAATCAAAAAGGAAGTTGTCATTAAAACTAGTTTCATTTTGTTATAACTTGATGGCGAAATTATTAAAAGATCGAATTGTCTGTACTGGATAATAAGTTTCATTTTGCATTTTTTAACTTTCTTAGATTCTAATTATTTTGTAAAGTCCCCTCTCTTAAATTCGCTGGAAATAAAATGTTACCCAAAAGTTTATGTACACCAAACACATATTCTCAGTCTACGCCTTACTGTAAGTTAGAAAGAAAAGATGTTATTTCGTAGTTTAGCCTTAGGAAAGCTTTAAAGTTAGTTAAAATTTTCACAGCACGATTCCAGCTGCTCGCTCCAGATATACTATTGAAACATAATGTCGTATTGAAAGGTATTTTGTGTTTTTGGATGTTTTGTTATTAAGAAATCATCAAATCTCTTTCTGCCAGTTTGAGGCAATTGAAATTTTCACTGTACTGACCAATGAGCTTTAGAAATTAAACCTAACCAAATAATATCAAATAGCCTATATTTATAATATTGAGTGTGTATTTTGTTTGGGCAACTTTCTTATGCGTCTTACAAGTTCTGACAGTAAATACTGAAAACAAAACACTAATTGTATATCACAAGAAAAAGTAATAAAAATAACTATAATAATAGAATTAACAACAATAAAAGTTGTAGTAATAATAAAATAATAATAATAATAATAATAATAGTAATAATAATAATAATAATAATAATAATAATAATAATAGTAGTAGTAGTAGTAGTAGTAATAATGACAATAATAACACAAAAATAATATAAAATAAAAAAATATTTTTTGAGATGCATTTCCCATGCACTATAGAACGAAATTCTACTACATCAGTCCACTTTAGCTTTAAAACTACGTTTTGTAACGAAAACGTGCGTTAAAGGCCCCGGGGCACATGGCTTTCAAAACTCTTCTTGTTGGGCTTATATCCGGGAGCAGCTTAGATTCGTAGGGAATTTTGCATGGGAATATTTTGGGCATATGACCGGATGGAGTGTTGCTTCTCAAAATCTTTAACTAGATATACGTTTAAAATGATAACTTTAACTCCGTTCAAAGACTCTAAAATGTTGACAACTATCTAGTTAACTACGTTTGAGCAAAACAACAGCTGCAAAGTGATATTGGTTTACGTTTTTAAAGACAACTATTAGGCTCCCTCTGAATACCAGCCCATTGGCTTATCGGTGGGAGGCTTATGTTCAAGGGGGTCTTATATTCGAGGAGGAGGGGAACTTATAATGGGACTAGAAAGAATTTTACATTTAGATTCGGGAAAGGCTTATACGACTTATATTCGGGCTTGAATTCGAGGGAGGCTTATATTCGCGGGAGTCTTGCTTCGGGGGAAGCTTATACTCGGGGGGGGGGGTTATATTCGGAAATTTACGACCGGTACCTAAACAGGAACGTAATATCGGGTTAGAAGGTCACAATGATACCAAAGAAGGAGTTTCGCGAAGAACACTGGTTCAGATGGTCATTAAACGCTAATATCCACTCGTTCAACCGCATAACTTAAAAACGACAAGAAACGATTACACGTCAAACGGATCGGAGATAATTATCGATACTGACGAGAGAACAACGAGGGGTTAAAAACTTATTTACTTCTAAACATTTAGGCATATTGGAGAAACACTCAAGTTTATGGGGGTAGAGGAAGTTAATTTGCATGATTCTCGAAATGGTTCCAGATAAAAGCTGTCATTTGGCATGCAAGCAACTTCGACCTTGCTGATTACTTTTCATGACGACAATCAAGTTTAACTACGAACTGTTGCCATGGCAGCAGTCCTTGGTTAACAAAATTCGTCAAAAGTTTGTGTCGAAGAGACCACACCCCGCTTCAGATCCTTGTTTACGCTAACTAGTGGAGCGCAGGGCCGTAGCAAGGGGTGGTGCCGGGGGGCCCATGCCCCCCCCCCCCCCAGTTTTTTCCTCAGCAAATGTGTCAAGCTCAGCAAATTGCTCCAAGTTTGAGAAAAACTTGTCATATTTTACTAGTTTTAGACACTCT
>JAOBYE010356539.1:0-14816 GCA_025403585.1 Parazoanthus swiftii
ATGGAAGGTACGTACATGTTTGTACCTTGTGACCACTATGGAAGGTACGTACGTGTTTATACCTTGTGACCACTATGGAAGGTACGTACGTGTTTATACATTGTGACCACTATGGAAGGTACGTACGTGTTTATACCTTTATTATTATTATTATGATCATCAACATCATCATCATCATCATCATCATCATCATCATCTCATCATCATCATCATCAGCAGCAGCAGCATCAGCATCGTCATCATCATCATCATCATCATCATCATTATTATTATTGTTATTGTCATAATAAAGAAAATAATAAAATAGTTTTTCTTGTAGGTACTTTTGGTTTGCAGTCCCTTACGGTGGGTCAGGAACCCATGACAACTGCGTTGGTGCGCAGGCGCAACACAACATTCAGCTCCAGTACCTAAAGAGCATGTTCACAGCCTATCCACACACGCCTAAGTTCGGATTCACTTTTCTGGGAAGCCTGTGCCACCAGACATTGAACACAGTCAGTGTGGCCGCTAAGGACATTCACAACTTCCTCAAGTCCTTAAAAGACGAAGGCCACCTCAACAACACGATGCTCATCGTGATGGGGGACCACGGTGCACGATTTGACGAGATACGGGCCACTTTGCAGGGGAAACTTGAGGAACGTTTACCGTTTCTGTCAATTGTTTTACCGGATTGGTTCAAGACAAAATACAAAGATTTAGCTCGAAACTTAAAACGTAATACACACCGTATAATTTCTCCATTAGATCTTCACGCGACCTTTATGCACATTCTGAAGTACCCAAGGAACCCATCGAAGTCCGACCAGACAATGGGTGTCTCTTTAATGCAGCAAATCCCTAGAACACGCGGGTGTCAGGACGCTTCCATTCCTGAACACTTTTGTCCTTGTATTTTGTGGAAACCAATCAACTCAGAGCATGCGCACGTGAGAATAGCTGCTGAGTTGGCCGTGGCTCACATTAACGACAAACTTATTACCGAAGAGACTGAGTCACAGTGTCACACCCTTAAGTTGCACAGTATTCGAAGCGCCGTCCAACGAATGGTTAACCTTAAAGTGCAGTCGTTTGAATCTATTAAAGGTGGCATAGGACTTGGTATAGGCGAGCCAGTATTTGACACAGAGTATAAACAGACACAGTGTAGTTACCAAATACAGTTTCAGACTAAACCCGGTAACGGATTGTTTGAAGCTTCAGTTAATATGATAGGCGATAAATTCGTTGTATTAGGCGATATCAGTCGTGTGAATAGATATGGAACTCAGGCTGACTGTATCAAAGACGCGCATCCATATTTAAGGAAGTTTTGTTTGTGCAGAAATCTGTAGAGTATCACAGTTTTCACAGACTAGGTTTTTTTTCATAAAAAATATTTTAGCTATCTTTTAAAAATTATTTCAATCAGGACTGACTTGATAACGCTTACAAGACGTCGTTAACTCAAAGACAATCACACGAAGTAATTCTTTCATGACTGATTTTTCTAAGTTTTTATCCCCATAGAGTTTAAACAAACATTTAGCGATACCAGACGTGAAAATTAATGGTTTTTAAAGTCAACGCTAATATTTAAAAGACAGTTTCAACCAGTTTCACTTTTTTATGTTTTTTTATGCACTTTCTACAATAAAAGTAACTTTATAAATTATTAAAATCGGAATCAGTTTTTAACGTTAATTCGAACGAATGATGGCCAATAATGATAAGATAAAGAAGAGGCACTAGTTTTTGATAAAATCATTTTTTTAGTTGATACCGTGCTTTGTTCAAAGTAAATATCTTTCCTCTATTTAAAAACTACTATGAGCAATATTTTTAACGTTTTTGTGTATACAGAGTATCGACACTGAGGTAATTTTTTTAGAATTAAACTGGTGTTACATATATTTTGTCCGGTAATGCCAACATTTCATTTTAAGGTTAATTATATTAAATGAACCAAATGGTTTTAGTTCTTTTGTTTTGTTTTCTAGGAGGAAGGGTTATGCCAAAACAGGTGCATGTTCTCTTTCTGCGGGACACACACACACAAATACGTAACATGGGAGGCTATGTGAAATGTTTGTCATGGAGTCTTTAACTCCCCCGTCCTCTTGCCAAACTGCTAAATTACTTTCTCGTTCTATTGGATCAAACGAAAGCACAAAAGGTATTGACATTAGAGGACGTGAAAAATCGCAACACAGTATAACAACACAGAAAACGAACAAACGCCCCCGATCCTGATGGATCTGTTAAACAGATTGAAGAAATAAAGCGGGTTAAAAATCAGTTTACAAAATAAGAAGCCATTTGACTTGGGCAAGATGCGAGGAGAAAAGACGAGCCTTTTCGACCTTTTCTCCTTAATTGGTTGAATAGGCAGGGGGCGCCAGCCTCAAACCCCCCCCCCCCCATCCTCGGGATAAGTAAAGATTTTTTTCCGAAACACACTCATCCACTATCCCCCCATCTTGAAAAAAAAGTCGTCTCTGAGTATCCGCCGGCCCTGTATTCTCTTTCGCTTCGAGAGGTCTAGTGTAAACGAGTTACTGTTGATTTTAAAGGACCGATGCTAATAACTGCTCCAAAGCTGTTAAAAAAAACGTCCGAAAAGTTGCTGATTTTTTGTTGGAGTAAACTGTTGCCCATTCGTGAGCAACAAACTGAGTTTCCAAAACCTTCTCTCATTTTCATTTTGGTCTAGTTGACGTCTTGTGGTTAAGAGAAACTGTGGTTTTCGAAAAACGCTGACGTCACACTCACTTCCAGTTCACTCCGCGCACCATTACAGACAGGATCCACGAGGTTCATCTGCTTGTTTTAATACCTGTGCTTATTTCAAACTTAATCGTCTGTTTTCAAGCACATTTAGCTTGTCGTCTGTCCATATGAAAGTGTTGCTTTTGCTTTTCCCTTTAGATTTACTGTTGTTGACCTTATTGAGACATTTAGAAAGCTCCTTCGTCGCGGTTTGGAAGAACGACAACACAACTAGACAATGTTCAACCAATGCCAAAGCAAAATTGAAAATGGCGCCAATTATTTCGCGGGCTCATAGTATCGAATACTCGTATATAGAACGTGCGCAGTAGAGTATGTTAGCGTTTTCAAACCGATTCATCGTATACGTGTGGACGGCGGAAAACGATACCAAAATGCTACTTGTGGACGCAAATCTTTTTTGAAAACGGAGGGGAAAAATGGCCTTTGAAAACGAAAGCGGATACGCACGGTGGTTTGGAAGGGCCGTCTCCTCGTATTTTCAATCTGCGACTTGCATTTTCAATCTGCTGGCTGTTGTCAGATGACAGCATATTATATGGAATTGTTAGTGACATCAAGGATGTACAAACCAGTCGACTGGTCGGGAAAATGGCAGCAGCAAATGCTTTCTACTCAGAGTCACTCGCGCGAGAGACAATGTTGTCAACTACACCTACACCATGCATGATGGGCAAACCCATAACATCAGCTGATCAGTCATACAGCATAAATATCTCTGTATGGATCTGGACAACAAATTAACGTGGAATGGCCATATTTCTGTCATATCGGGTAATTCTGTCATATTGGGCAAAGCAAACCGCTCTCTTCATCCTTCTTTCTTCATAAGAAGAAATCTGTACACTGCCCAGAACAGGTCAAAACCCAGGCCTACTTCTCACTTGTGAGACTTCGACTAGAATAAGTAAGTTCCGTCTGGGATCCCCCCCACACACAAAAAATAAAGGCTATTGTTATATAATGTCCAACGTCGAGCGGCACGATTTGTCAAGAAGTGCAAAGAGCGAGGGGATAATGACAAGATTGTTGAAGGCAAACACGTGAACACAAGAGAACAGAAGCGAGATTAATTAACCTTCATAAAGTGATAAACGAAGTCCTGGCGATAGATATACCACCATATTTCAAACAGAAACAACGCGAAACAAGAAATTACCACAACCTAAAATTTATCAACGCAAGTTGCAAGAGCGATACATATAAGAACAGCTTCTTTCATAGATCAGTCAGTGACTGGAACAGTCTACCGCCACAAATACTTGAAACTCCTAAAGAGTAACACAGAAGCTTTCAAGAATGCCTTGAGGACCCACTAAGACTCCCAAAACATTTAACTAAATTTTATTTAAATTTTTAACTGATTAGGGCTTACATCATCAGCACATGATTATTGCACGTACACTACAAACATCTGCAGTGATAGGCTCAGTCCCTTTGTAGATAATGTATCCCGTCACCTGCCCCAGTCAATAGACACCCACTTTGGTCACATTTGACACAGAGGTCGCCTCGGCATATCTTCCCTAGCCGGTGATCTCCCCTCCCACTTACTCTGCATCCTCATTTGAGGGCCTATTATTGCTCTTCAGGAGCTAAGTGACAAACGACAGCTAGAGTCAATTTTTCCATAATAACCTTTAGTTTGGGGAGACAGCTAAGAATTTTAAATTATTTAAAGTTTGAAAACAGAAAGCATGGACCATCGACCAGGGCAAAAAAATTAAAAAAATATTTACCCACGTCTGACCGTTAACCCTATTACCGTTAGTGGTCAGACAGGTTTTCTATAGGGAAAAAAAGTGGTTGGGATTTTGTTTTTTGCCTTAAAAGGAGACCGTCTTATATGGCGGACTTCCGAAACGTGCTCCAAAAAAACCCAGTCGCAACACATACATACGATATCGAGGCTGGGGGAGTGGCACAGACAGTGCTGACCCCATCTTCATGTAAGGTCACGTGATGAGGGTTTGGCAGGAAGCTGACGGAGCTGAAGCCGCCATCTTGAATTTGGAGGAGGAAGTAGGCTTTGAATCCATCTCCATCAGCTATGGATTCGAAGGGCAATAAAGTCATCGTTTGCGATAATGGAACAGGGGTAAGTCACTTAATTTGATAGTTGAACTATTACGTTGAATCCTGATGTATCTCTTTCGCATTTCCAGTTTGTAAAATGCGGATATGCAGGGACAAATTTTCCAGAGCATATATTTCCTTCGCTGGTTGGACGTCCAATTATCCGGTCGACTGCGAAGGTTGGAGACATCGAGATCAAGGTATTGAGATGAAATTGTTGTGACATACTTTGCTTAGGACTAAAAGTACAAAGTAGTACGTTTATCTCCAACTGTCATTTCTCGGTATGTTTCCAGGATCTTATGGTAGGAGACGAAGCTAGTCAACTGAGGCATATGTTAGAAGTCAATTACCCAATGGATAATGGTATAGTTCGAAGCTGGGAAGACATGAAACACGTATGGGACTATACTTTTGGAGAATCAAAAATGAACGTTGACACCAAGAATTGTAAGGTAGGTAAATGTTATTGTTATCGACCAAAGTTGTCAGTTACATGTTGAAGTTATTGCTCGACTGTTCCGACGTTTAATTCTACGCTTTTTATACAGGTTTTGCTCACTGAGCCTCCAATGAATCCCACGAAGAACAGAGAGAAAATGGTCGAGGTGTGTGCCCTTCCAAACCTATCGAACTTAAATTTTTTATTATTATTTATTTTGGATAATTTTGTCTCGTGACTTTCGTCTTGTCATTTTGCTTGTCAGTTTGTATTGGCTGTATATTTTATGATGACTGGTTTTATCTCCTTATCAGGTAATGTTCGAGCAGTACCAATTTGAAGGAGTATATATTGCTATCCAGGCTGTATTGACCCTTTATGCTCAAGGTAGGTTGAATTATGACTAATGTTATTATAAGACAATAAAGGTTGAAGACAGAAATGAATTTGTTACACCCTTTGTCAAAAAAATTTGCTGAATGACAGCTCGATTACTTTCTGTTTCTCAGCCAGGAGTTGGAGATAAATTTCCCAAATTTTAGATTCTCATACAAACACAGTGACATACCCAGTCACTATATATAAATTTTTGAGTCTTGGAAGGGAGTATTTTGTGTGTAGTAGTTTTTCAGCTATTTGCTGTTTATCTTGAGAGTGACTTGTTCTGATTTTTCAGATGTATAAGTAGTCTCTGGTTGTTCCTAGGTCTTCTGACGGGTGTAGTTATCGACTCTGGAGATGGTGTAACCCACATCTGTCCTGTGTATGAAGGCTTTGCCCTGCCACATCTAACAAGAAGATTGGACATTGCTGGAAGAGATATCACAAGATATCTTATCAAGGTAGCAACTTCCATTTTAGTTCATGCTTTCTTTCCACTTCACTTAACTACACTAGTTTGCTGCAGTTTAGTATGACCATTTGCACAACATTTGCATAACCAAGAATAGTTGCTCTGTAGATTTTTATTTGTCTTAGATCATCTTCTGTTTTTCAATTATGGTACACAGGTATCAGATGCTCATATGATATTCAACTAAACTTCATTTACATTTGCAATTGACAAATTATGAAGAGGAACATTATTTGAAATGGAGAAAGTCAACAAGCATTCTACAGTTCATACAGAAGAGTTTTATTGTTTCACTTACATATGTTTTTTGTATATTCTGATTAATTATCATGCATAGATTATTGATTTCCAAGTTGTCCCAACAGAAAACATTTAGCTGTCCCCTCGGCAAACCAAGTGAATGATTTAATTGTCCCAAGCCATTTTTGGTTGTCCACGACAAGGGATATGGCTTATTTCAATCCCTGCATATTAGTACAAAACTATTCATTTGGTCATGAGAATCAAAGTGATGATGATCACACGCAGAAACCACTCAAAGATGAAAAACTTATTTCTCCCAACTTGTTAAAGGGAAAGTACGGAGACAGGTTGAGAGAAACCATCAACACATATGTTGAGAAGTTCAAAGAATAGAGTAGAATCCCTCCCCCCCCCCCCAAAAAAAAGACAGTCAACACTGTAAAAGCTGTATTTTAGTATGAAGTTCAGTTTGATCATATGGCCTTTGGAAGACATGATCTGTGATATAAGTTTGTTGATATTTTGCACTTTTTCATTACTCGAAACTGTTTGTTTGATATTAAAGTTATACCTATACTTTCTTCATGAAAGCTGCGGGTCTTTTGTTCTGATGCCATAATCCTAACCTCTGTGATTGGTTTGTGTTATTTACCAAAAAAACCTTGAATGTTTTGTTGAAGCTTTTGCTGTTGCGAGGATATGCATTCAACCATACAGCAGACTTTGAGACAGTTCGGATGATGAAGGAAAAGTTGTGTTATGTCGGGTAAGTTAATGTTCATAAGTCATAGATAACATATGCCTAAACTAACACTGTTAGTAAAAACATAAATATTGCTTTTTATTTTGTTACATTGTACCTGAAGATCAGTTTAAATCTTCCTTGCTAAACTGAATTTCCCTGGCAAAATATAGCTCATGAATCAGTCAATACCAGTGAATGCAAAGAAACAGTAATTCTAGTAACAGTGTTTGAAATTAACGGTTGCCTGTTTGCCCGCAACAAGTAGAATTTTGAATGGGCAAACAAAAATTCAATTTTTAGTAACATTAGTTGCCTGGTGGGGCAACCAGAATTTATATGCTTTGAATTCACTACTGAAAACCTAAAACTTCCACTAAAAAACAAATTTTGACAAAATTATGCCATTTCAGACGATATTAGAGCCCTGTTGCCTCAAATAGTCCAGGTGCAAGTGTATGAAAAAGCTTGCTGTGATGGCTTGTGCATGCATTTCCCTTTCTGTGCCCACATTTCAACTGAACAGCAACGCCACCGTGCATCATTCTTCTGTGCCACAACATTCATTCTTGCAAAAAAGAGTCATAAATTGTTTTCTTCCTTCTAAATTTGCTTTTTCTTGTTCAATAAATAATTATCTCTTGAACATTTATCACTCACATTATCACAACTGTTGTGGACAAGGATAAAATAATGTGAAGAGCATCACAAAAGCCCGTATTATCTGCCTATGTCCAAGCACTTCAGTAGTGACAGCAGTGACAATTACAGGTCACAGCTACAATGTATACATGTATCTAAATTTTGCTTCAAATTGCAACGTAGTTGCTTCAGTGGTTATTTTTAGCTTTTTTAGGTCCTGGATGTTTGTAAATATTAACCTTGCAACTCCTGGAAAAGTCCTGGAATTTTAATTGGTCAATAATATACAAACCCTGAGCAAGAGGAATTCCTAAATTTTTTATTTACTCATCCTTACATGATAATGGATTACTGTTGAAATGTCTGGTTGAACATCACTCAGACAAACATCAACAAGCTTCAAGTTCAATATGGATCAATATGGATCCCTGCTCTAATGCATTAACAACCCACAAATATTTTGGGGTGTTTGTCTCTGTCTGCTTTAAAGGTGCTTGTGAGAGTTTAGTTGCTGACAGTACATGAACATGTAATTATGATATGATTAATTAAGTTGTACAAAATGCATATAACTGTCATTAGTTATCATTCTTGGTCTTTGTTATTACTATCTTCATTTCAATTCTTTTATTATAGCAATAACAATTATAGTCAAATGTACAGCACATAAAAAACAATACAGGTGAAAAACACTTAACATCCATGTATGAATTTAGTAAAATGGGCAACAGGCTGAAACTTGGAATTAGCTATCATTAGGTATCAGATTAAAAAAACCCACAATTGCAAGCTAATTGGAATATGTAGGTTATTCTTACATAAGGGTGTTTATACTCAATGAAAATAACATTAATCTGTATGTCTCATCAAGAATTTGTAGGTTTCACCCAGTATGGTAAATTTCTTGTACATGTATTTTTGACTTGGTTTTCGTAAAAGAAAAACTTCTTAAAATTTTTGTTCTGTTGGCACTTTTAGATACAACATCGAACAAGAGCAGAAGCTTGCTTTGGAGACGACTGTGCTAGTTGAGCAGTATACCGTGAGTTTCCTATCTAATTGATTTGTTCATCATTATAAATTTAAATTGTAATGTTTGATTAATTGATTGTGAGTAAAACATAAGCTTGTGCTATAAATACCTATTAAGTATAGTTTGTATCTTTTCAATCAGTCTGCTACCATGACAAGAACTAATACAGATTCTTACTGAGAATTTTCTCCACCTTCACCCAGTTGCCAGATGGTCGAATTGTGAAACTGAGTGGCGAGCGGTTTGAAGCTCCCGAAGCCCTTTTCCAGCCCCACTTGATCAATATTGAAGGAGTTGGTGTTGCAGAGCTGCTGTTCAACACAATCCAGGCAGCAGATATTGATACAAGAGCTGACTTTTACAAGCACATTGTCCTGTCAGGAGGTAGCACCATGTACCCAGGCCTTCCCAGTCGTCTGGAGAGAGAGATCAAGCAGCTGTACCTGGAACGAGTGTTGAAGGGAGACACTTCAAAGTTATCTGTGAGTGGCCCTACAGAACACTTTACCATCATTGTCAAGTCTGTTAACCATTATTTTTTGATGTTGCTGCTGCTGCTGTTTTACATACCAATGATGTGTTATTTTTTGTAAATTAATTTGCACGGTTTAGAGATTTAGATTTATGGGTAGGGTAAGGGTGTAACAAGAATTAAATATCAATATTAAACAAGCTGGTATAGCTATGTTTCTTCTATTTAGATTTCCTGTTCTTTTGCCTCTAGAAATTTGCAAATGCAGTGATCTTGTAGCCTGAGTTTCAGACTCTTAGCTCGGCTCTTCCCAGTGGGGCACTTGAGAGACAAGTCCGAGCACTGCAGAGCCAGATGCTCTAGTATGAAGTAGGCTCGTGCATAAATTCAAATAAATTTGTGACTTTTCTCAGCCAGTAAGAAACTTGCTGATGGGACTTTTCTTGGAGTAGTGTGTCTCTTGGCATTGCCTCTAGGATGAACTGCTATCCTTGAATTTGAGCAGCATTAACAGAGTGAAAAACAAAACATTGTTACTAAATAAATGGACATTTTTTTTCAAAAGAAATTCAAGATCCGCATTGAAGATCCACCAAGAAGAAAACATATGGTGTTCTTGGGTGGTGCAGTGTTGGCAGATATCATGAAAGACAAGGAGGGCTTCTGGATGACCAGACAGGAATATCAAGAAAAAGGAATAAGGTGTCTGGAAAAACTTGGTGTCAAAGTTGGTTAATTTTAGTAAGTTTTTACTCATTGCATCACAACTGTACCTTCTCTGTTGTTCCCCCTTCACTGAAACTTAAATTTCTGTCACTCCGGCCCACTTAAAGCAACGCAACAATGTGGCAGGATTAAAATCAAATCGCACATAAGAGTTTGTCAAGAGCTGAATGATGAGAGCTTCGTGAGAGTTTTAATAGCTGTTGAGTTAAGGGTTGGACAAGTCAATGAGAATGAGACCTTTTATATTTGATCAGTTCTTATTGTCTCTCATGCTTGTGTGACCTGGCACGAAAGTACAGATGATAAAATTATAATATGTTCAAAGAACAGTGCCTGTTATAGTTTGTTGTGTTTTTCAAACAACCGTTTCTTTAAGTGAGGTCATACTTTTTGTTCTTGTTGAAACAAGTGATTTTCATAGTTACCTGTTTTAATTCCTGTATTCCAGTTTTAGTGATATTTAGTGGCAGAAGGTTTTTCTTTGTGATGAAACTTGTCTCAAATCCAAGAAAATTAAGAGCTCTTTACAACCCACAATAGCTTGTCTATGGCCTTGTACGTGTATTTTACAGTGCTGTTGTGATGCAAATGAAAAGATGAAGATAAGCAAAGTTTGTTCTCTGTAAAGTGTTTTCACCTGTAAAAGAAATCTCACAGCAGCCAAGGTGAACTTCATTGTAGCAACATTCCATTTTGCGCTTGATTGTTCGTTTTTCAAAAGGGAAGAATGCATTTTACATTGTAGGCCAACTTTTGATTGAGTTGCTAGATCTTGCTGCTGTAACGTTGCTTTTTTGGTGTACTGGCCACTTCAGTTTGAACCAGCATCTTCAGCAAAAAATATTTTTTGTAAATTGTTTAACTTGCAGTCGCAGTTCTGCACTATAGATATAATGAAGGTTAACATTTGTAAATTTTTCATGTAAAGCAGATATTACTACCAGTAGTCTAAATTGAATTACTGCATCAATAAAGTGTTTTATATAAAGTTATTTAAAAGTTGTTTGTTTGCCGTTATTGTAGTATGCAAGGTATGTTTGTAAAGCACCTGGGTTTAAAGGCAGCCATTTCTCCGGGGTGGGTACTCATTTTAAAAAGGATGACTTAGGGCTTGCATATGTGGGGGTGGGCCAGCCTGCTTAGTTGGGTTGCCTTCCTACTTTTCAAATAAAAGTGTTGTCAGTTGTTCATATGAGAAGGTGGGATGGGCTTGGTTGCCGAGTTCCCACTAGATAGCTGCTGGGATTCTGGCAAACCAGGCCAGACAATATGGCACCATGCAAGCCCACCTTCGTATATAAACAGTTCATCCCAGCTGCTTGGGGTAAAACGTATACAGAGGCAGAAGACTACGGTCTACAATAACAACAGCAAGGAAAAATAAGTAATTTTTTCTGCCCAGAGTTATAGCCGCGTAACCACTGTCTCTGATTTATTTTTGAATTTCGACAATGTTATTTTTGCCCAGAGGAAAGGTTCCAAGTAGCTTAATGTTTTCCATAAGTCACGACGACACTGAATCAAGGGCTTGTGAAATCTGTGTTTCTTAAATTGTATTTGTGTTGATAATCGAAGAACTGTCGCGATATATTTGGGACTCGGTTTGTGTTTCGCTTTCCACATGAGGTTAGCAATAGAGACTTTCAGAAACTGGTACGGCTAAGGCCCAGACGTCTACTGAAAATCAGCTTTCTGTTTTCCTCATTGCTTTCGTTTGCCGCCAATTGCTGCTTGTTGTATTTTTCACGAAAGAGTGCGAGTCACCGAACTACAGACCCAGATCAGTTATAAAACAGAACTGAAAACGGAACAATTTGTGTATTCACGTTGTTCTCCAGAAACCTTTTAAGCTTTTAGTTTTGCACCTTCTTCGTTGCCGTACTAGCTCCTTAAAGTTCCTAATATCTTGGAGCCGACGTTTGTATAAGGTGGAAGCTTGGCTTTGAGGAGTGGATCGTCATACGAACTGTTTTCTTCACGATAGGTTGCCCTAAGGATAATTTTTTGGATTATTCAGACAGTTAACGTTGGTCTGATATGCTTAAGTTATGAGCATCGGAAAATTTGGGTCATTTTTGACTAAATCTGGGAGTAGAGCGTTCCAAATTCAACCAAAAATAAATGAAGATATAAAAACTGGTCATTGAGGATTTTTATGAAAACAAGCATTTGGCAATTTTGACAGCTGGAAGTCCTCAATTCAATTAACACTCAAATGCAATACTTTTTTTATTTTTCGCTCGGACTGCGGAAGAAATTACACGGTTTTCTGAAATCAGTTGGGTTTTTTTTTTCGAAAAAGTATTTTTTCTGTAAAATATGTGTTTTTGCAGAAAACGTGCATTTGGAAAACAACAAAGTCAGTTGTAAGAGTTTCGAAGAAAACTCCCGCTTGTTTTTTCCCATGTATGTATACTGCATCTGTGTGAAGGCTAGTTTCGCCGCAAAAAAGTTATTCTGCTACAAGTAAATAATTCAATAAGATTGACCGTTCCTAACGTATGTGCTGGACCTCTGTTCAGGCCATTATCTAGAAAACCACCAAAATCCAAGTTTACTTTGATTTCGAGCAATTCTTTGTCTTCCGATCAGTTGCTTTGGAATACCGCTGTTAATGTTCTTAATGGCTCATAATGCTTTTTTGCTCAAAAAGCAGTTTTTTTGGGTACCCCACCCTAGCTAGGACAGATTTTGGTACGTCGGGAATGATCCTAACTAACTCTTATTTCCGTTTTGTAGAAATAAAAAACAGCGAAATTCTGGCTTTATGTCCCCCAAAAAGAAAAGGCTTTCAAAACTAAACGAAAAGTTTAACTCTAAACTCGACGTACCCAGGCTACTCGCACGGCCAAAGGTAATTTCGCGGGAAAACCCTATTTTCAGCTCAGATTTACAAAAAACGAAGAAAAAAAATCGTTTATCAAAATGGCTGCTAAATGTTGATTTTAAATCAAATTCTGGGTTGCATCTGACGACATCAAATTCAGTTGCTGGTGCTGATACTTTAAATGAAGTGCCTTCCTATGGGGCACTGGGTTAAATTGGGGAGAATCGCCGTTATGTATAACTGAGACACTATTCTGAGACGAGTTTCGTCTTGTTAATTTAAAAGTTTTGGTAGCAGTAGATGTGGCCAGTTATTCAGATGAAGGTCTCGTATTTAGAAGTTGATTAAAGACAAGATTCTTGTTTTCGTGCTACAAAAGTTGTAACCTTACAACGCCCATTTTTTAGCAGGGCTGTAGTAAGGTTACTGAACGCCTTGAGCGGTGTTTTTAGTTATCAGTCCGTAGCTCCGTTAATATGCGTCGGATACTCGGAAACCTATAGTATATACCACTGGAAAGCTTATAAAATTCTCTAAGTGAATGAGTAACTTTAATTTTGCAAAATCGTTTTAGTGAAAGAAACTCATCGCGCTGTTTCGAACCAAACATTTTCCCTTCTCGAAGTTCCAAGTTCACCAGAATTCACTTTCTACCATCATTTGTCACTTTGCTAACTTCAGCACTGTGTGTATACTAAATCCGTGCCCGCATTTTTAAAAACTCGTTTTAGATTCATTTATTTTTTTTTTACTTTAGTTCTTCACTTGTCTGCTTAAAAATCTTGTAACTTTCTAGAACTAGCCATAAAAGTTGATCGCCACATCATGGTTCAAGTCGCCACATTGGATGCAGAACTTAGAGGACCAGGCTTCCCGAAAGACAGGTCATGCACTGATCGCATCGCTACACCTCGCATAATCGTTGAGCAAACACTTGAATGGAATTCTTCGCTATACTTCCAGAAAGCATTTGACAGCCTTGACCGCAATTCGTTATGGGCGCTCATGAGACACTACGGTATACCAGAGAAACTCATCAATATTATCCAGAAATTGTACCAACCATCGACATACCGAGTAGTTCACAATGGCTCTCTCTCAGAACCTTTTTCAGTAGATACTGGAATCAGACAAGACTGCCTACTCTCACCACTATTGTTCCTAATGGCAGTAGATTGGATAATGCGCAGAACCACTGAAGTACCCAACCTTGGCCTTCAATGGACACCCTGGTCCCAACTGGATGATCTGGACTTTGCGGATGATATCGCACTAGTGTCGCACAACCACCAGCAAATGCAGCAGAAAACCACAAAACTGGCAAACACATCAGCCAAACTTGGACTAAACATAAGCAAAGATAAAACCAAGGTCATGCGCATAAACAACACGGTTGATGACGGAATTTTGATAGTTGGGACATCCTTTAAGACGTCGAGTCATTTTTATGCTGAGGGAATGTTATAGCAAAAGACGGAGGTGCAGATAAAAACATCAAGACAAGAATTGGCAAAACAAGGTCAGCGTTCCTTACCCTCAAACCAGTCTGGCGGTCCAAAGTAATCTCACAGTCCACCACACTCCGCATCTTTAATAGTAATGTTAAGACCGTACTATTCTATGGCTGCGAAACGTGGAAAACAACTAAAGCAACAACACACAAGCTTCAGACTATCGTTAACAAATGCTTGCGATCCATACTTACTATCAAGTGGTCCGACAAAGCCAGAAACGAGGAATTGTGGGAAAAGACAGGGTAAGGAAGAGAGGAGGTACAAATTCTACGCCGCAGATGGGGTTGGATCGGCAACACAATGCGTAATCCAGAAGATAATGTTACAAGACAAGCACTAAGATCAGGGGATAAGAACAAGAGCCACACGGCAAAGATCTACAGAGCAAGAACTAAAGCTAAAAAGCTAAATCCTTTCCCGAGCCAAGTGGCTCATAAGGCCGGCGCTTATCTCCGGTTTCAGTAGTGTTAAGCG